>LR752404.1:23348-87546 GCA_902729485.2 Mus minutoides | reverse complement strand
TATTTAAACTTAAGGTCCGCTCAGTAAGATGGAAGTAATTCAGGGTACTGGAAACTTACCCAACTACCCAGAGCTAGTGAGGTCATGCATCTTAGAAGAGAACCTACTACCGTAATTTTACAATACCATCATGCTTTCTAAATGCATTCTAAAATGTCTTTTTACACGCACAGTTTGGGGGTAATTCTTGCCCCTCATCAAAGAAGCTTCTTTTAACATAAAATGCAGACACTTACAGAAAACCACAAGTTGTTATGGGAAGCCATCAGTGAAGCGCGTGGAGCCCAGCCCCGATGGTATACATCTACAACATGACTGCTGCACCTAAGGCTTAGGAAATAGAGCAAAAGAGAGGAAAAGGGCAGAAAAATTGTTAAGATCCAAAGACCAGGAATTGCTGTGAGATTGTTTATCCTAGAAATGATTGGAAAGCTACACCCATACTTCATCCATACTGCTGAACAGACAAGATATTAACAGTGATATCAATATATATGCTAATGCATAATGGTGAAATACCATGGGTTTCCATCCTAGCCAAAGAAATACAAGCAACCGATGTTGCTTCTCCTGAGAAAAGTAGCTTCTCCTGAGAGGAGCCCTATAATTAGGAACCCAGTACAAGGCATTTAGCCCTGAAATTATGCACAAGCCAACCACACTAAGTAGAATCAGCAGGCTGCATTTTTAGATATTCATGTATAATCTGTAGATATGTAACACTATTAATCAAAAAGTGCCCATCAATTTGATAAGATGTGAGGGGTGAGGAGAAAACATGGAAGGGGTTGGGATGTTGGAAGGGAATGGGAAGTGGCAATTATATTTAAATATTTTTAAATGAAACTAAAAATTAATACACCTTCAGATCTACATGTGCCTCCTATGAACAACAGAACACATTTTGTCAGTTCTTGCCATGGCATGGCTTCTACCAACACACACCATGCTTGGTGACAACGTGTTTGTGACATACTTTGTGATCTAAATGAATTTGTTTTTAGGAGACAAAGCAGGCCTTAATTATCATCTGCATGTCTGACACTTAAAATTATCTAATAGTTTTAATGGAATCAATTACTACTTAGTGAAGGAGCTAGAAAGGTTTTGTTTGATTACATATTTGTTTTTGTGCTCCTGGGAATCAAGACCAGTGCTTCATGCATGCTAGGTAGGACTCCTCCTTAGAGCTTCCTATTTATAAAAAAAGCCCTTTTTATTTGTTTATTTGTGTGTGAACTATTATGCCTTTGGATTATAGTCTATTATAAGTCTTATATTTTATTATTATTATATTTATTATTATATATATTATATATTATATATATTATTATTATTATTATAATATTTATTTTTACTTATTCTCTTTACATCCCACTCATGGCCCTCCTCCCAGTCACCTCCTGCCACAATACTTTCCCCCCCTCCCCTTCTCCTTTGAGTAGGTTGGGACCCCCTTGATATTGCCCAACCCTGGCACATCAAGTCTCTGTGGGGCTTGGCACATTTTCTCCCACTGAGACCAGACAAGGCAGCCCAGCTAGACATGTTCCACATATAGGCAACAGCTTTTGGGATAGCTCCTGCTTCAGTTGTTTAGGACCCATGTGGTGAAGATGAAGTTGCTCATCTGCTACATATATTCGCGGAGGCCTAGGTCCAGCCTGTGTGTACATTTTCTTTGGTTGGTGGTTCAGACTCTAAGATCCCTAAGGGTCCAGGTTAGTTGACTCTGTTGGTCTTCGTGTGGAGTTCCTATCCCCTTTGGGTCCTACAATCCTTCTTCTTATCCTTCTGTAAGGGTCCCCAAACTCCATCCACTGTTTGGCTGTGGGTGTCTGTATCTGTCTGAGTCAGCTGCTTGGTGGAGCCTCTCAGAAGACAGCCATGCTAGACACCTGTCTGTAAGCATAACAGAGTATCATTAATAGTGTTAGGAATTGGTGCTTGCCCATGGGATGAATCTTAAGTTGGGCCAGTCATTAGTTGGCTATTCTCTCAGTTTCTGGTCCAATCCCTGTCCCTGCACTTCCTGTTGACAGGATAAATTTTGGGTTGAAAGTTTTGTGAATGGGTTGGTGTCTCTATTGTTTCATTGGGGTTCCTGCCAGGCTGCAGAGGGTGGCCTTTTCAGGTTCCATGTCCCCAATGCTGTGAGCTACAGCTAAGGTCGCCTGCATTGATTTTTGGGTGCCTCCCGTATCTCAGGTCTCTGTCTCCTCCTGGGGATGCCCCCTCCCACCTCCCCACCCCATCAGTTGCAGATTTACATCCATTCTCCAGATTTACATCCATTCTCCTGTCCCTCCCTACATTTGATCCTGAGTCCCCCATTCCCCGCTCCATCTCCTCTCCCATTCAGTTCCCTCCCTCCATCTGCCTCTTATGGCTATTTTATTCCTCCTTCTAAATGAGATTCAAGACTCCTCACTTGTGCCTTTCTTCTTGTTTAGCTTCTTTGGGTCTGTGGAGTATAATATGGGTATCCTGTGTTTTATGGCTAATATCCACTTATAAATGAGAATATACCTTGCCTATCCTTTTGGGACTGGGTTACCTCACTCAGGATGATATTCCCAAGATCCATCAATTTGCCTGAAAAATTCATTATGTCTTTGTTTTTAATTGCTGAATAAAATTCCACTGTGTAGATATACCACATTTTCTTTAGTTCTATAGTTGAAGGACATCTAGGTTGTTTCCAGTTTCAGGCTATTATGAATAAAGCTGATATGAACATAGTTGAGCAAGTGTCTTTGTGGGATGGTATATCTTTTGACATCTTTTGGGTATATTCCCAGGAGTGGTATCTTGAAGTAGATCTATTCCCAATTTTTCTGAGAAACTGCCAAATTGAGTTCCACAGTGGCTGTACAAGTTTGTATTCCCACCAGCGATGGAGGAGTGTTGTTCTTTCTCTACATCCTCACCAGCATGTGCAGTCACTTGAGTTTTTGATCTTAGCCATTTTGACCAGTGTAAGATGGAATCTCAGAGTCATTTTGATTTGCATTTCTCTGGTGACTAAGGACTTTGAACATTTCTTTACGTGTTTCTCGGCCATTTGACATTCCTCTGCTGAGAATTCTCTGCTTAGTTCTGTACCCCATTTTTAAATTGGGTTATTTGGTTGTTGGTGTTTAACTTCTTGAGTTCTTTATGTTTTTTTGGATATTAGACCTCTGTCAGATTTAGGGTTGGTGTAGATCTTTTCCCATTCTATGGACCTTAAGTTATGCAGCTGTTGATTACTACAAAGATATGAGTATTACTATTTCACCTTTAGAAATCTTACCTTGCTGATAATTGTTATAATTCATTGCCATCACAGCTGGGCAGATCTATGGAGTGCTTGACTAGGTCAATATCTTCATATTCCTTTTTTTTTTCATTTTTTATTAGACATTTTCTTCATTTACATTTCAAATGCTATCCTGAAAGTCCCAAATACCCTCCCCTAAACCCTGCCCTGCTCCCCTACCCACCCACTCCCACTTCTTGGCCCTGGCATTCCCCTGTACTGGGACATATAAAGTTTGCAAGACCAAGGGGCCTCTCTTCCCAATGATGGCTGATTAGGCCATCTTCTGCTACATATGCAGCTAGAGACATGAGTGGTATAAAAATCCGAGTGACAAAAAGGAGGGTTTTCAGGATACATACAGCACAAATCTTCTGAGTTCTGTGTCTAAAATGAGTCTTCAGCAACCAGGATTGACTTGCAATTTCTCAGAGGTAACCACAGACAACATCAATAGCTTGCTTGCATTGTGGGACTCTCTCACACTACCATGACAAGATGAACCGAGGTTCAACATTGCCTAGTTATGTAATACTGGGTAGATAGCCTTTAGCTCCTCTAGAGAGCATTGCCAGTCCAGATAGAATAACTTAATTTCAGATATATGTATATATATATATATATATATATATATATATATATATATATATGTGTAATAATAAAAATAAAAATGTGTGTTTCTATGTGTTGCGCATGATTTTAGATAATTATAAAATAATAAAATTCCTTGAGGCTAAAAGAAAGATAAGATTAGAGTTTTACCCAAAATGACCAAGTCCTGTGTGCAGATGCAGCAGAATCATCTTTGATGGAGGTGTACCCTGGGGACATCCATGCTGTCACCCTCAAATTCTCAGTACTTTTGTTGAGCCAATACCAAGTCTAATGAGCATTAGTGAAAGTGTAACAGAGAGTCAGAGGACACTAAAAGCTTGGCTTTATTTAGATCTATTTTGATGGTGGTGAGTAGATTTTATGGAGTGTGTATGGGTTGTGCAATTTGTTTCCTTTTTTTTTTTAAATGTTTTTATTGGCTCTTTGTGAATTTTGCATCATGCACCCAATCCCACTCATCTCCCCTTCCCTTCATATCTACCCTCAACCCCTGTAACCTCCCCCACAACACAGAAAAAAAATATGCTTGTGGAAGCTGTAGTATATATACTACACTACACAGGAAACCCTTTTGTTGACACTTCTTTGCTTGCAAATGTTCATTGCAATGAGTTGCTGGTCTAGTATGAGGTCTCTGTCTTTGTCTACACCATCAATACTGGAACCTCATTGGGGTTTCTCTTGGATATCCTGTTGTTGCCCTGTGTCATGGAGATCCTGTAGGTTTAGGTCTGTAGGACCAATCTCTCCCTGAATTCCCTAAGTTCATTGATGAGGTAGATGTTGGGGTGGGCCAATTCAAAGCCTTGGATCTAAGTTTGAAAGGTATCTGAGTCGGTCAGCCTGCTGGATCTCCTGCGATCATGCCTTTGCGCCAGCTCACAGGCAACCCTCTCAACCAGGCCCAGCTCTACTCTGCTGCCCAGGCAAGGTGCAGGGCTGGCTCTCCAGAGTGTTGCAGTTGGTGAAGGACAGGACCAGTTCTCCTACGCTCACGAGCCTGAAGCCAGCTCTCCTGCTGACACAGGTGATGAGAGATGAGGGCATCCCTCCCCTGTCCCTACCATTGCACAGAAGACACGGGGCAGGGCAAGATCTCCTGTGCTCACATCCTTGGACATAGTTCCCCTGTAACCTCCCATGTCTAGGGCCTGCTTTCTCCAGTGAGTGCTCCAGCAGGTGAGGGGCAGGGCCAGTTCTCCTGCTTTCAAAACCTCAGGACCAGGTCTCCTGACTGTCACAGGTAGTGAGAGGGAAGAAGGAAGGATGGTGTCTCTCTTGTTCTCACCACTTCATGGGATGGCCAGTTCACCTGCAGCTCCCATAATATGTGGGGCAAACTCTCCTGAGTACTGTAGCTGGCTAGGGGCTGGGTCGGCTCTCCTGTTCTGACATCCCCAGAGACAGCACTCCCATGATGCCCAGGTGAGGAGTTCTGCACAGCCCTCAGACATCAACGTGTCCCCAGGCAGCAGCCCAGACCAGGGGCATCTGGCCCTGTTGCTGTAGGACCACACACCCAAGAGTGGCCCTGGTGGTAGCACAGGCCAGGACCCTGCCATGTTCCCAGGTGGCATCACCAGCTACTCACATCAGGCTGTTCCTCACTACCTTCGAATCTCTAGTTCTGCCTCTCTTCCTTCCTGCCCACACCCTTCTTCCATTTCTCCATAACTCACTTGCTCCTTTTAGTGGCACCCAAAGGTCTCTGAGTGTCTGTAGTTGTCTTATGAGTGCTATGCCCTGTTTTTGAACTATGGCACTGGGCAGAGGTCATCTAGGGCATGGTCTGCCCCTCTCCCCCATCCACCAGGCCTGCTTAGCTGTGGTATGGTGGTCATCTCAGTCTAGCTCACTGTTTGGACCTCACAGCACCAGTCTGGTGGTTATCTCAGGCATGATCCTCTCCCAGGCCTACTTGAGTGGCCCAATGTGAGAGTCATCTGTCTCAGGGTCACTCCTACCTAGCCTGAGATCAGCCTTTTAGTCTCCAGCTCCCTCCCTGCCCTGGAAGTCCATGTGGGTCGGCACAGCTCTGGACTGGTAGTTGTCTCAGGCTAGCTCCCTGTCTAGCCCCACCTGGCATTGGACTGGTGGTCATCTCAGGCTCATTTATCTTCTTTTTTTTTGGGGGGGGGTGTTTGTTAGGCTACTAATCATGTAATGTTCACTGAGTGTAGGCATAGCCTCTCTCCTCTCTGCCACCTACGGACACACATGTGACACTGTGGCCACACCTGCAAAGCTTCTAGGGACAGTGCATTTTTTTTTCTTCTATTCAGTGAAGGTAAGAACATTCTATTTCAGTCTTGATGTGTGTTTGTTGTTTGCGGAGGAAATCTTGTTTCTTTTGTTGGAGTCTCTGGTGGAGGGCAAAAGCCCTTTAGTTGGGCCTGACTTTCAAGATGAGCTCAGAACTTTGCTGTTCTTCCGATGGCAGAGAGCAGGGATCTGTGATGCTCCTCAGTGTATCTATGTGGGCTCTTCAGGTGCAGAGGCTAGTCCTGCATTCGTGTATTATCTTCAGAGCACAAAGTGGAATGCTGACACCCGAGAAACGAAGTCACTGTTTTATCATATGCTATTTGCTGTCCATGTGTCAGGCAGGCAGGTGTCTAGGCTTCCAGGGTCCAGTCTGTAGATACATTAGATGTGCCTCAGGAGATCAGTCCCCACTCCTAACCCAGCAAGAGACTTGAGTGGTGAGGCTGTTAGAACATCTGGATAATCAGAATATTGAAATCTGGCATCCTTGCTTGACAATGTCCTTGTGCATGCCAAAATGCTTATGAAATTTGGCATCCTGTGTGTGAAGAATTTGTCAAGGAATTGGCAGTAGTGTTGTTTTATAAAAAATAAAAGCTTGGGATGGAGCAATATAGTTGTGTACCATTAAGAATGGGCGTTTCCCAAAGGGTCTTTCAACTCCAAGAGAGGAGAAGAGGAAGGGGTAATGGGGGAAGGGGTTTGTGAGGGTGGGACTGGGAGGAGGGGTGGGGGCCATCATCAGGATGTAGAGTGAATAAATAAAGGAATTAAAAAAGAAACCATGCACAGGGGGTTATAGGGGAGGATTTGAAATGGGGAAAGAGAAGGGGTAAATATTCATAATTTTATTATAATCTTAAAATTAAAAGAAAAATATAAGAATTATATGAGATATCATACACCAAAATTATTTTTCTTGATTTATTGTTCATTTTCTTTATTATTTTGCTTCAGAAATTTATTGTGAAGTTTTGTTAAACTTCACCAAATTTCTTTTTTTTGTTTCTAGTGATATGATTGCTTGATTTTATATTTAAGACTATTTAAGACACATAAATATATATGTTGAATAAACACTACATCTATATGATATGCACCCCTATAAGGGTGTTTACCAGCGTCTTTAGCTTTGGTCTCCTCTTTGCCCATTGTGAATCTTGCTCCTTAACTCTACTCTGATTCTGCATCTGAGGTTGTTGTTGGTGTCTGGTGCCCAGAAACTTGATTTTTCTTCTCCCAGAGCAATTTCCATGGGTATTACCTTAGCTCTGCTGACTTATAACTTTGCCTCACCCTGGTTGGAGACTTGGGCAGTTTGTAGAATGTTGGAGCCAGTATTCCTACAGTATGAAAGGATTATTCTTGCAACTCAAAGAGATTCTGAGCACTGATTTTCTAAGGCTTTCTCCATTTCAATAATTTCCAATTCTCTTGTAACACAGCACAAGTTAATCAAAGGTGTGTTGCTATGATTGAAATTAGATTTATCTGGGACTCAATTGTGTTTTGGGTGTGACTTGGAATGTCAGGCAAGTGTGGACAGGTTTTTTTTTTTTTTTTTTTTTGCTATGGACTGGCATTTTACAGCTTTAGCTATTCATATTACTGTTATTATGAGTGCCCATCTAGGTCTTTCTGAATTCTTGGCCCTTGTCATGTGGCCACTCATTTGTTTCTTTGCTCTGTTGTCTGACCCCTGTCCCCATTCATATTAATTTAACTCAACTTGCTTGGCACTGACTGTGTGTCTCCTGTTCCCAGAGGTAGGTGACTCCTGATAGAGGAGAGAGTGTGAGATAAGCATGCTGCTGTGTGTGCTGGGGTGTATGAAGAGAAGCATCACCTTTCTGTTTTCTTTTCAAAGCTTATTCTGAGGTCACAGAGCTGTTGGGGCAAGCTTAGTGGACAGGAACGTTCAAAGAACCATATAATAGTGGCAGAAAAATTGTGGCTTCATAGAATGAATTGGGTAGTGTACCTTCAGATTCTATTTTGTTGAATAGTTTGACTATACTAATCAGAGAACTCATATTTGAGTGCACACATGAAACCACACAGTGCAGGACACGATGTAATTAGGACCTTTGGCATGGTCTCTGAATTTGGCAGAGTCTGTGCCTGAGGACCCAGGGAGGAAATGTCCAGGGAATTTGCTGTGCAGGAGTACGTTGACTTCCTGTGTTCCCTGGCTGTATGAAATTGGCTGATTGGAAATGCGTTATTAACACATTGAGTAAAATATGTGGCCTGCATCCCAAGGTGGGTCTTTCCTGAAGTGGTGGGTCTAGGAGAGGATCAGTTTTGGAAAATGAAAGACTCACTCATCAGTGGTCCAATGGAGAGTTACTGAGTACTTAATGGCTGGTCTGAGGGCTAGAATTAATCTTGGATTTGGTGAATGTTTCCTTGTCCTACCCATGGTCCCCTTTTCAGAGAAACTTATTGATAAAAAGTCCTGGGGATGGAGAAATGGCTCAGTGCTTCCAGATGATCCAAGTTCAATTCCCAGCACCTACATGGTGGCTCACAAATGTCTGTAACTCCAGTCCAGGGGATCTGATGCCCTTGCACAGACAAACATGCAGGCAAAATACCAATGAACAGTATACACACACACACACACACACACACACACACACACACACACACACACATACATATATATGTGTGTTTAAAGAAAGTTCTCAAACCTGACTCTCCCTCATGGTAGCACTGTCAACAAAGGAGGCAGGAAAGAGGAAGGAAGCTCACAATTCTGAGACCTCTTGTTACAACCTGGTGTCATCTCAGGGACTTGAGGACTTTCTTGTAAATTGTCAAATCGCATGGTTCATTAGAAGTGGAATTGGGTTACAAAGTGCATCTGTTGTTCTTCTGAAGAACTGAACATGCTGTTCTCTCAGCAGGGATAGACTGGAGGAGGCAGATTAAACAGACCTGAAGTTGCCTGAGGCAGAGGCTGTGACCAAGGCTCTGGTGTTCCCATCCTGTGTTCAGATGTGAGCTGCTTGGAACAAGTCCAATGTCTGATCCTTAGATCACAGCAATCCTCCTGCTTCAGTCTCTGGCGTATTGGAATAACAGATGTGTATCATCACTCTGGAGTAGGTTCCTGTCCTTCATTTTTGCAGCTTGATATCTCAACTGGGCATGCTCTGTGGCTCTTCTGTTCAGTCCAGGGCATAGGATGAAACATCAGGGACCGCTGTGGTACCTCTGTCTAAGGCATGTGGGAATATCTAAATTTACTTTTATAATAATATGTATATATTACATCCTTTCTAAAGTGAAAAAATGTAAATGTGTGAACATATTATGTAGGAGCTAAGTTGAGTTGTCTTTTTAAGTCTTTTTTCCCATTTTATATTGGGGTCAAAACTCCCCAGAGTATGGCCTTACATGGAGATTGGGTCTTTCAGGAGGTACTGCAGTTAAAACGAGATCATTAAGGCGGCCCTGACTCAGTTTGACTCTTATACTTATGCAAGGGTGATTTGGATAGAGATGGATACACATAGGGAGATGACAATATTAAGAGACACAGAAGGAAGATGGCTATCCACAAGCCAAGATCAGGAGCCTGGGGCAAACTGTTCCCTCAGGGTCCTTAAAGGAGCCAACCTTACCAGTATCTCCTTCTGTGTTTTGTAGCCTCAAAATCTGTGAGCTAATAAGCTTTGCTTGGCGAGCCAGCTAATCTGTTGCATTCCATGTATGTAGCCCCAGTAAACCATTTCAGTAGGCATTCATACAGTATAGTCATTGCTGTATTGTGTATTTACTCAAATTACCTAAGGCCAGTTGTTCCACGAGGCACATATGGGAACTGGTTTCATTATCTGTATAAAGAGATGGTGGATCAGGTTCATGAAACCCACTCGCTCTTTACACACTCGACTGTGTCATCAAAGAACTGTAGCTTTTTTTTTTTTTTTTTTTTTTTTTTTTTTTTTTTTTTTTTTTTTTTTTTTTTTTTTTTCGAGACAGGGTTTCTCTGTATAGCCCTGGCTGTCCTGGAACTCACTCTGTAGACCAGGCTGGCCTCGAACTCAGAAATCCACCTGCCTCTGCCTCCCAAGTGCTGGGATTAAAGGCGTGCGCCACCATGCCTGGCTAACTGTAGCATTTTTACCACTCTGCTTTTATGAAGGCTTGAGAGAATTAAAATATTTAAATGTTATTGATTTATTTTTTTACCATGTATGTGTGAGTGTGTGGAAGTCAGAGGACACCTTGCTGGCATTTGTTCTCTCTTTCCACCACCAGGGGACAAACTTGGTTGTTACATTTGGAGGCAGGCGCCATCCACTGGCTGAGACATCTTGCTGGCCCAATTGTTGAGGACATTTATTCCGTGACTAAAATTCATGAGTTGGCTGATTTTCCAGCATTGCTTTCCAGAATGTGGGTGTTGCATCTTCCTCAAACTGCCATTTCTTCTTCCAGGTTTACTTTGCATTTGCAAGTCAATTCTGGCCCTCCTCAAACTGGAAAGGGCGGACTAGATGTTTTCAACGAAGAGTTTCTTGTAAAGTACTGGGAAAGAGGATGGATGTGGTGGTTACAAGATCACTGTTGCCATCCTATGATTGAGCGTTTTGCCTGGTCACAGCTAGTTTTTAAGTTAATATTAATGTCCAAACTGACTATTGCTATTTATGGAAACAGTAGAGGAGGAGAAATGTCAGGAAAGAGTGGGCATCCTTAAAGAAAGGAAGGAATTTTTTAGTTATAATGTTAAGTGATCCAACAGCTACAGCAAAATCAGATCCAAGACAAACCCTGGTCACTGGCAAGGCGAGCTTCATTAGAGTGGAGATGTTGGCTCTGAGATGGACGATAGATCCAGGAGCTGCAATTTTAGGTGTTGTGATGTTTGCTTTTACTTTAAAGATCTGTGAGTGTAGGGCCAGATGAACAGCTCCAGTTACTTAAGACTCTGAAAACACTGTTTTCTACTGGCACTAATAATAAAAAAAAAAACTCAGCTCAGATTCTCAAGCTAAATTCAAATGTGAGAAATCTATAAATTATAAGGCCAGGACCTGGAACCCAGGGGACATCACCCATAGCCTGTGGTTGGAGGCTTCCAGCCAGTGTCAGGACTGTGACCACAAGACAGGCATCATGACCAGGAAACCAAACAGGGTTGGACAGCCCTGCTGGAGGTGTAGCCAGTTCTGCAAGCCAGGCATGACCTAGCCCAGGGAGCCAGAACAGCCTGCAAATGGAGCTGCAGAGACACTGGGGCCATTTATCTTGAGGGCATGTCCTTCCTCTGCTGTTCCAGGAGCCTGCTGGGACATGAATGGGTGAAGGCAGCCCAAAGAAGTCCTCTGGGATGTCCCTGTTCCAGAGGACCAGTACCAAGAAATAGGCCATGTAAACTTAGCCCACCCTTCTCTGAGGTGTACCAAAGCCAGGACTTTTCTAGATTGCCAGCTCTTTCATTGGAACCTATATGGATTATAGGGTGTTGAGATTAAGTTAATGTGATGTATCTGTTTCCTTGAAATTGAAGCATTACCTCATGGAAGGAAGCTGACTCAGGAAGGAAATGCAATTTAAAAGTCCCAGGAAGCTCCTGAAAACTACAAGATCTATAAGCCTCACACCCCAACAGGGACAATTGCCAGACTTCAGCTCAGCAGAGTTGCCTGAAAGTTGGGCAGAGAGCTCCAGGACAAGTTTCCTGAGCCATGACCTGTGTTGGGACAGGCTACTCAGTGATACAGTTGCCCTGGAGTCAGAGTGCTCCTGTAAGGAACACCAACCAACTGGAGCACATAGGTGTTCTTTGTTCATAACTCTAAAAAGTCACACAATAGCTAGGTAAAGGAAAAGCTCATTTAACCACCTTGAAACAGCCACTAGTAATGGGAGAACTGGCCAGGTGCCTTTTATTCAGCAAATAGGCATTAAGCATCTGTCAGCCAATGATGGAAACGCAGAGCGAGCATGGAGATGGAAGAGTGACAGGCTCAGCAGTGAAGAAAACTGAGCTCTTCCAGAGGACCTGTATACAACTCCCAGCACCTGAGCTACAGCTCAAACTGTCTGTAACTCCAAGATCTGGCTCCTTCACACAGACATACATGCAGGCAAAACACCAATGCGCATCAAATAAAAATGTAAATTATTTTAAAAAGGGGGAAAAAAAAAAGAAGACGAGAAAACTCAAGGTCTGCCCTCCCATGGCTCACAGGTTGCAGACAGCTAGAAGACCCACAAGTATGGGCACAGGAGCCAGAGATGGGGCCTACGTGTGTAGCAGGTATCCCGGGGTGGCAGGTTCACCAGAGAGGCCAACAGTGGCTGTGGGAAGGCTTGTTCAGAGGCTGTTTGTGTGTGAGGAGATTATTTTGTACGTTGTTGGAAATTATTTGTTGCCACCAAGCCTGGCCTGAGTCACGTGAACCATTTTGCCTTGGGAGCACGTTGAACGAGCCAGCAAGGAATCGGTAATTAAGATAAGAATATTTTGATGCAACAGCTTTACAAACCAAATTAACTTAAAAAAAAATCCCAAAACTTTTCATAAAGTGTGGGTCAGTTCTGTACAGGGTCTGGATAAGAAAAAGAAAAAAAAATAGTGACTCTGATCTTTGCCTGAGATTTTTGTTCATCATGATTTTTTTTGGCATTAATTTTGATTATGAAAATGTTTATCTTGGTTCCGCTGAGTGAAATGTGTCAGTCACACAAAAACGCCATGTGATTTTTATATACATGGAGGGTGCAGAATAGACAGACCCAGAGGCTGGGAACAGAAAAGTGGTTTTCAAAGGCTGGAGAGTGAGGGCTGGTGACTTCCTGTTTAATAGGCAGGGCTCTTATTTAGGCTGATGAAAAGTTCTGGAAAAAGATCATGGTGATGACTGCATAAAATTGTGGATAGCCAACGTCACTGCACTGAACACTTAAAACTGTTGGAAGAATAATACTATAAATAGTATACATATATATGTACTATAAAATGAATTTTATATACTATATGTATATATATATTCTCACAGGAAAGTATTACTTATTGTGATTATTGGGTGCTTTGGCTTTCCACTAAGTCTTTAGTACTGCATACTGTTCATGCCAGCACTGACACTTTGGTACTAGGTTTAGAGCTGCAAACAGGAGGACCAGGCCACGAGGAGGGAGAAGATGGGCTATGGCAGGGGAGACCTGGCAGGAAGGGGCTGGCTGAACTGAGCACTGGATGGTGGAAGGCACTGTCCAAGCAACAACAAGCAGGTAGATCCCACGGGTGTATTAGAATATGAACTCTGTGATGGGTTGAATGAAAATGGTTCCATAAGCTCATAGGGAAGGGGGGTAAGAATTAGGACCTGTGAAGGAAGTATGTCACTGCGGGTAGGTTTTGAGGTTCCAGAAGCTCAAGCCAAGCATAGTGGCTTGCTCTTCCTGTTGTGTGCCAATCCAGATGTAGACCTCTCAGTTCCTCTCCAGCACCATGTCTGCCTGTGTACCGCCATGCTTCCCATCATGATGATAATGGACTAAACCTCTGAACTGTAAAAGGCAGCTCCAATGAGATGTTTTTCTTTATAAGAATTGCCATGGTCACAGTGTCTCTTCAAAGCAATAGAAACCTTAACTAAGACAAGCCCCAAAAGGGAAGGCAGGTGAGCAAGAGTTGCAGAAGGAGCAAGTTGAAGCCTGGGGTGAGTTGAGGGATAAGGTGCAGCTTTCAGAAATAAGATCACAAAGGGAGATCAGAACCAGTCCACCAAGGACTCGCTGTGAGGATTCGCTTCACCTGCTAGGCAGTAGGGGGACAATGGAGGTGACAAGCAGAACAAGACATGTTTCTATAGTTACGTGGTGGGGAGGATAGATGGAAAAGAGGGCCCTAGATCCTGGAAACCTTTTAGGATTGTGGGGTGCACAACATTTAGGAGGAAGTGAAGATTCTGGGCAGGAAGCCCAGAGGAGTTGAGTGAGCAGGATTGGAGATGAATAGTTGGGTATTTAATTAACGGGATTCTATCCATCTGACATAGACATAGATCATACAATTACTTAGAAGGTGGCTCTGGATGAACCTTTAATTGTGCTAAGAGGAGGATGTGTGAATGAAGGGGCATCTTCCAGCATGGCTTCTGCCTGGACACACAAACATACACAGACACAGACACAGACACATACACACACACAGACACAGACACACACACACACACACACACACACACACACACACACACACACAGACACACAAACACAGTTAGCCACATATAGGTTGAATTGCCTCAGGAAAGTTTCTTATCTTTTTGGTGCCTCAATTGCTTAATTTGTAACAATGAGTTAACGTTCGTAACTATCTCAATGATTACTTTGGGACTTAAATAAATCATTATGTGATAAAACCTGGGAACATTACTAACACATAGTAAGATCGAAACACTGTTTAAACAGCAGAAGTAAATGAAAATATCATGCAAACCACTTTCGTTAATATTTTTAGTGTACAACTTTCATACATATTTATCACTGTATCCTACTCAGATCCATCCCTTTCCAAGGCTCTGCTATTCCCCTTCCCCTTCCCCCTGGCTCCCACCTTCCTCACAGTGGCTCCCTTTCTGCCTTCAGGTCACTAATAAATGCTCTACATTTCATATATAAATTTTGATTCTACATATAAAAGAAAAGAAAATATTTTGTGTTTCTTGCCACAACCACCCTCACTTTTCTTTTACCCTCTTTCTTTAGGTTGCTTCTTTCTCTCAGAGCCCCCATCTACTTTTATTTATACCCTTCCATCCTACACATACACACACACACACACACACACACACACACACACACACACACACACACACATTTCGTGCAAATGAGAGAGAATGTGTTTGTCTAAGTGCAGATCATCTTTCTGAGGCATTGTCAAAGTAGATCAGGATAAAATTCCAGAGATTTTGGTATGGGGGTCACTGTCAGCCACAGGAGTGTTGATGCTGAGGAGGGTAAGAGTGGTCAGGAGAGGGTGTCCGTATAACATACAAACCCAGTGTTGGCTTCATACATGGCACCATGTGTTAAAAGCATTCAAGGATGAAGCCAAGAACTCAGTGGACCTGTAATTTCAGACAGGTGGATGAAGTCAGACCTTTGCCTTGTGAATGTCCTTGTGAACGTCCTTGTGAGCATTCTTGTGAACCTCCTTGTGAGCATCCTTGTGAGTGTCCTTGTGAACCTCCTTGTGATGGTTCCTGTGATCTATCCCTGATGCTGCTTTCTTACGTCTTCCACAGAAGCAGGCAGCTCATTTTGGTGTTGGAATTCGGTTAGCTCCTGGAAAACATTTATGTGGTGTTGTAATTATTTTGCAGTCAATTAAAAAAAAAAGTCATAAAGACAACGTGTACCAAGCGAGCTCACACCTGGTGATGGAGCCCCTCTGATTGACAGTTGCCCGTCACGTTCATGGCTGTGCCGGAGGACTTCTTCCCCTGGCTTTTGAGGGATGATGACTGTGATCAGAGCTTTAGTGTCAGCTCTAACATCGCTTCCTCAGGAAAACGTTACATTTTCCCGGATGCGATATCTCCCATGGCACGGTGTGCTTGTCCTTCGTGACCTTTGCTGTGGATTGTAATACATCGTATCAGACTTATTTGTATGTTGCCTATATCTTCCTTAGACAGTAAATTCTGCCCGAAGTATTGTTTTTTGTTGTTGTTGTTGTTCACACCATCTTTGATGCCTACACGATTCCAAACAGCCTAAGTGCTAACTAAACACTTGTTGAACACAGTGAAGTTTTGGTTGAATAACATGCCTTGCCGTCCAGAGGGACCCAGAGAGATCCTTGTAGTAGTAAGAAGTGGTCAGTGTGGTTGAGCTGGGTGCCTGGTTTGCTTTTTTTCTTTTTTGGTCAATATTTATATTCTGCATAGTATATCTTGATGGGTGTGGGATTTCTTCTCGACACTTATTCAATCTTCAGAACAGCTTACCAAATGATGTGTAATAGGGGGCTTGCCATCCCAGGTGGCTGTCCTGTCTTACTAAAGTTACCGAGAGAGATCATCTTGAAGAATGCCCATGGTGATGGCATATTGTCCATGAGTAGGAGAATTAGAAAGGGTGGGAAGGGTTGACCTCCCCCCACTTCTATTCCCTTGGTTTTACCTCACATCATTAGTGGTAGGGAATGATGCCATGGGGGTGTCGCCAATTCTAATATGGCTGGCTGTATTAAATGCTAGGAATAATAATGGAAGAAATTGGAGACTCTCTTAGCTGCACTGTGTGTTGCTGAGGAAATGAAGAACGTCACATTCAAAATCTCATTTCCCTTTTTAAATACAGGGGATTTCAGCATCAAAAGGCTTCATGCCCAAATTTCCACCTTGTAAAAATTGCAGCCTGTAAATTGAGCCAGCAGGGGGCGCTACGACCCTTCCTAAGAAGGTTCCCCCCCTCCCTTTTTTTAAACCCGAAGACACTGACGTCTGGATTGTGGAGCCAAAGATATCAAGCTGGATGTTAATGACGCTCAGCCCCAAACCTGAAAAGAGAAAGGTTTATGATAGTGTGATTTACACGCTTTCTTTAAAAAGTCACATGCAGCTAGTTTGCTTGAGCAATCTGGTTTAGCCCAGGGGTGGGAAGGGGGATAGTCTCTGCTTGGTTTGGGAGAATGGCCTCGGAAAATAAAGCACGTCCAGACATTTGACATATTGATTTAATGTGATGCAAATTCGCACAGCACCTCAGGGTCATCTACGTGTTTAGAGGTCATTGACATCTGGCTGGGATTTCTCAGTCAGTGGAGATGCTCAGAGACCTGAAGGATGCTTATGATAAACGTGTGAGGGGATCTTTGATGATGTTTCTGTTGTTGAACGTCAAAGTTTGCAGTTCGAATGAGACCTTAGAGAGAGCTCACAGCCAGCAGACTGCCGAGGGTAGCGAGTACTTTTCTTTTACCTGTAAGGCTATTGTTGGTTCTCCGATGCTGTCCTGGATTTGATCAACCTCCGCACCACCTGAGGAGAGTTTTGCTGTAATGACCTCCCCATTCCCCCCCTGTGACTCTGGTCCCACTCAGGGCTCAGTCACGATCACTTAGGTAAATATCATGCCAGTCACCTCCGTGGTGCGATGCTTCTCTGCTTCATGGGATATGTGAGGAGGACTCAGCCCTTCGCAGTGGGACAGTGGCCCAATTTCTAGCGGTCCATCTGCTGAAGGGCGCAGGGGCTGAGTTTCTAGATCTTCTGAGAGGATCAGCTTCTGGGAGCAGCTGCTGACGACTCTCCCTGAGTGTCTTTTTGCCTTTCGACTGGTGAACGCACTGAAATCACCTTGGAGATGAAAAGGAGCTGCTCTGAGGAGGAGCTGGGAGTGAGGCAGCAGGGGTACCATGACCATGCCTACCGAGTGCTCCTCACGTGAAACTGAGTGCTCCTCATGTGAAATCATGTTTTCTGACCACAAGCGTTTCCTGGAAAGCATCACTCTTAGGAACTGTTTCTGTGTCCTTGGGGCTGTCATCTCAAAGTCTGTCACATTCCTAAAGAAAAAAAGTCCACTCCCCTGCTATTTTGTGTTGGTGGAGTGTACATGTTGTTGGAAGTTGGCCCTGCAAACTTTGAGACATGTTCGATTTGCAGTAACTAATTATCAATTCACTGCTGAAAGGAAGGGCGCTTCCATATTAGATTCCACATATGGCGTCCCTAAGCTATGCACTGTTTTGTTTTTTTGTTTTGTTTTTCCTTGCAAAGAAGAAAATGCGTCAAAGTTCCTGAGTGTCTAGGATTCATCTTCTCTCCTGCCAGTGTCTTAGAAGCTGCAGAGCTGAAAGTGTTCGCTCTGGGCTGGCGGAGGGGCCTCAGTTGCCTGAGTCTTGCACCTGTGTTTCAGGCTTGGCCCAGATGAGAACAGGTCCCTGCTGGTTTGGTGTCCAGGACCAGGCAAGACTACAAACGTCACTTGCAGGCAGATGTTGGGTTATTTAGAGCAGGGGGACTGGGGCTGTTGAGGAGCTGGTGGGACTCATTAAAGGGGGTTGGGCCAATGCAAATTCAACAGGCCAAGTGGAGTGCTGGCAAGAGAGCTGGCTTTTGAACACTGTGAGACTTCGTGGAGGTCTTGAGAAACAGGGTGACTGGAGGGCTGGTGGGAGGTCTTCCCATAGGCTTGGGTGTGGATTTGATGAACCCTCAAAGTCTTTGCAGCATCCTGATTTTGTGGTCAAGATTAGGCAGACACATGTGGCTGTGGATGAAATAAAACAGGGGTCTAACGGGAAGCTTTATGCTCTGTATCCTTACCTCCTGCCGGCTTCCAAATGTCTGATCTGTGCTACAGGGTCTGTCTTATTATGTTTCTGGTTCAGAAGCCAATAGTATTTATTTTCTCCACCTAGGCTATACTTTCTTCCTTCATCTAGAAACTTTTTTATTTACTTATTTTTATTCGTTGACAGTTTCATGCATGTATATAATGATTTTTAGTCTTTTTTTTTTTTTTTTTTTTTTTTTTTTTTTTTTTTTTTTTTTTTTTTTTATTTTTTTTTTTTTTTTTTTTTTTTTTTTTTTTGGCTGGCCATGGTGACACACAGCAGCAGGTATGATGCTGAAGAGGCCGGGGTAGAGAAATATTTACTTAAACGCTCAGAACAAAGGAGAAAATTTATCAGTTCAGAATCTTACAAATGTAATTATTGGAATTCATTCATTTAATCTCCACCCCCAATTCCACCAACTTAGTTTATTTTCTGTAAGCACTTAAAATTCACCCACAAGAAATAACAACCAGCCCCCCAACAAACCCCAAGTCCAAGTCTTACAGAGCTCCCCTCCATGCTCCCTTTGTAGATACTTTTTGCTTGAAACAAGAGGATCTTGTAGTTGAGAGACTGTTTGAAGCACCCAAGGCTTCGGGAAGCAGGTAGCTCCCTTTGAAGGCGTTGCAATGTAGTCGCTCCCAAGATGTGAGTTTACACAGAGAAGAGAGGTGAACTGTTTCTTCCAAGCAAAACACACCCTTGTGTCATTTACCATTACATTCCAGTTCCAAACAAACGCCGACCCTGTTCTGATGTGAAGGTGGGTGTGAAATATAGCAAGGTCACGGTCTTACAGGACCATGAGCATGCCAAGCAGGAACACTATGTTTAGAGGGAGGAGGGAGGGCCGAAAGCCAGGCTTTCTAATTCCTTCTTTGCTGCCAACTTCAGGCAAAGTAACTTAATGGCTATTCGCCACTATAGGAAAATTGCCTTTGTTGTTCAGATTGCCAATGGGATTTCCGTCCTAGATTCTATTTCTCGAAATCTATTGTTTCTTTATTCTGACCTTAAGCACGGCTCTTGAGAGCTTTTGGTGGTGTGTGTGTGTGTGTGTGTGTGTGAGATGGTTCATATATGCGTGGCCCAGTAAGTGACATTTTTAGGAGGTGTGGCCTTGTTGGAGTAGGTGTGTCACTGTGGGTGTGGGCTTAAGACCCTCATTCTGGCTGCCCGGAAGACAGTATTCTGCTAGCAGCCTCCAGATGAAGATGTGGAACTCTCAGCTCCTCCTGCACCAAGCCTGCTTGGATACTGCCATGCTCCCACCTTGATGATACTGTACTGAACCTCTGAACCTGTAAGCCAGCCCCAATTAGATGTTATCCTTATAAGACTTGCTTTGGTTATGGTGTCTGTTTGCAGCGGTGAAACCCTAACTAAGACAGTACGTGTATATGAAGTTTTGCCCTAAACAATAGCAAAGGCACCATGTGGAAGCTGGCTGCTCTCCCGCCTTATACCAACACTGCAGGTCATTCCCCTACTTTGTGATTTTCCCAAGACCATGTTCTGGTAAAAGGCTTTAATTTTTCTTTTTTTGTCATGCATTTATGTATATGTGAAGGTATTCCTGAGGAGGCCAGAAGAGGGCTTGGGATCTCTGGAATCTAGAGTTATAAGTGGTTATGAGTTGCCTGAATAGGTGCTGGGAACTGAACTCTGGTCTGTGAAAGAGCAGGAAGTGCTTTTAACCATTAAGCCATCTCTAGCCGGGAAAAGGCTTTTGATTGGTACAGACACTTGGCTAACATTGTGACAGAAGAAAGAAAGGGGACACAGGTTATGAGATGATCAGAATGTGGGGTTTTGGTGTTGAATGAGAAGGGGACACAGGTTATGAGATGATCAGAATGTGGGGTTTTGGTGTTGAATGAGAAGCACACCTAGTGTTCTCTCTTGTTAAAAAAAAAGGTTAAGAGGAGGGTTTAATGAAGTGGTAGCATGCATTCCTCACAGTCAGGGCATCGTAGAATTTCATGCAACAAAAGTAATCAGGCTTGTGGGAAAAATAAAATTGGGTGGACGCACTCAACCTACATAGTGGAGCAAAAGATATTCTAAAATGTTAATAAAAGTCTTAAATGTCTTAAATCCCCACCAGAGTACAACAACAACAACAACCACCTCATCATCACCTGATACATAGGAAGCTGACCTAGAGAAAGCCTAAGTTTGCTTAATGGATTGTATAGCACAACAAGGGGATTTATACATTGTGAAGAAGGAAGTAACTGTGGGGTAAGCCTGGTGTGTCTGGTTCTGTGTGCTCTCCATGTGCTTGAAGGAGAAAGGAAGCCATTGCTGTTTCCTGTTTTTCCCTTTCTTTTAGCAGCTACTTGAATGGCCCCACATGATGATGAGGTAGGCCATAGGTGAGGGGCACCCTGCTTAGTACTGAATTCAACATTATCTATCTATCTATCTATCTATCTATCTATCTATCTATCTATCTATCTATCTTTGTCTTAAAGGTTTAGTTTTGCTGAGCAGTGATGGCACATGCCTTTTTTTTTTTTTTTTTTTTGAGACAGGTTTTCTCTGTATAGTCCTGGCTGTCCTGGAACTCACTCTGTAGACCAGGCTGGCCTTGAACTCAGAAATCCACCTGCCTCTGCCTCCCAAGTGCTGGGTTTAAAGGCGTGTGCCACCACTGCACCGCTGGCATATGCCTTTAATCCCAGTTTGTTTAATCCCAGTACTTGGGAGGCAGAGTCAGGTGGATCTCTGGGTTCGAAGCCAGCCTGGTCTATAGAATAAATTCCAGGACAGCCAGAGCTACATAGCACAGAGAAACCTTGTCTTGATAAACCAACATAAGTAAATAATAAATAAAGGTTTAGTTTTATATACTTGTGTGTGTGTGTGTGTGTGTGTGTGTGTGTGTGTGTGTGTGTGTGTGTATGATATAAATATATGTGAGTACCTCAGGGGGCCAGAAGAGAGTGCCACACTCCCCTTGAACTAGAGTTTCAGGTAATTATGAACTACCGAACCGTGATGCTAAGAACCAAAGCAAATCCTCGGACAAACAGTATAGTATGCTCTCTTAGCCCCTGAGCCATCTCTCCAGCCCTGGACTCAGCATTCACATGTTTACTCAATGCTATTAAAGGGTGTTGCCATCGCCATATGGAAAATTATATATGACCCGTCACAGCTCTGTTTTTGTTTTGATGGTTGCATGGATCCATTTACTTACTTACTTTATATGAATAAATTCACACATAACAGGTAAGCTTTGTCATTCGTCATGCTGGACATGTAACACAGTAAGGCCTCAATAAATTTCAAGGAAAAATATGGAAGTTAGCAACCTTTTGAGTCCATGGCTCAGGCGCGTTCAGTAGCATGTCTAAGTCGTGTACAGTGATGTTTGCATGATACAGCTAGTAAAGACAATGCAATGAGCTCCATGCCATGAAATGTGGGGTGGCTCCTGAGTCCTGGCCCTGAGCCTTGGCCCTTGTCACATACTAGCAGTGCGACTATATAATTAAAGACTACTTTTCCCCTTTAGAGGCTGCCTGTGCCTCACAATGAATGCAGCAAACAGTGAGGCGCTGCAGAAATTTTGTTTTGATAAAGTCATGATCTAACAGACCATTATACAGAAAGGTGAAAATTATTTACAGGTGGAAAGGGGCATTTCCCACCGCCTCTTGGGCTTGCGTTTTTTTGCTTGCTCATTCCTACCTCAATGGGAAAGCTGACCATGTGTCCTTGGTGGTTTAGTAGACATTGCAATGGTTCTGTGTACCCATGCATTCCCTTTTGCCTGTGTCAGGAATATTAAAAGGAGATCTCTGGGGCAAGCCTTAAGTCAACGCTGGGCAGAAGTGGGTAAGGCGCCGTGAGCAGTGGCCCTCATTGCCAAATTGCTTGCCCACGATCCTGAGACTTTTGTTGCTATTATTTTTGTTTACAGTGTAGGCAACTGCACAGGGAGGGTAAGGTGGTGATAAAAATCCTGCAGTTCTTTCACTGTTACCTGGAACACTCACATCAGCCCAAAATTGACTTTTGGGCTGGTGAGATGGTTCACAGGGTAATGGAACTTACCATGCTAGCCTGGCAACCCGAGTGTGGTCCCTGGAAGCCACAAAAAGGCGGAAGTAGAGAACCAACTCGCTAAAAGTTGTTCTTTGACCTTAGTGTGTGCATATCCTCACATATACACACCATGAGCACACAGACACACAATTAATAATATAACAACTAAATAAATAGACTATCTTGTGGTGTCCATGGAGTGGCTGTCTAAGGTGCACACAATTTTACCTAATCTCTGTATCCCCATGTAGGATCCAGGCATATGTATAAAGAACTACCTGAAGATTTATAATGCCCCAGGCTTTGGGCTATCCCCAGCTTGTGAGTCACAGACAGAAAGAAAGGGCTATAGGCTGTAGGCACCATGGAGAAAAGAAACATATCTGTGCTGTGTCCCATGGGAAGCACTGGCCTGTAGAATCCATAAACACTATATTGATGTTGTTGTTGTTGTTATTATTATTATTGTTATTATTATTATTTGACACAGAGCCTCATGTGACCCAGGCTGGCCTTTAACTTATTATATAGTCCAGGATGATCTTGCACTCCTGATGTTCCTGCCTTCACCTCCCATGTGTTAAGATGACAGGAATGCTTCCACGCCAACTCCTCTCCCCGATTTTGCAATGGTCTGTTACATGGCAATACTAATCAGAATGGAAAGCAGCTACAAATACGAAGTTATAAAAAAATGTTTTCCTGATCCTACACAACAGAGAATTTTAAAGTTGCATTCACAGGAAACAGATACATGATCTTTTGCATCTAAGTGAAATGTTAATTGAATCATATCTCAAAGCACTAATGTGCTTATTCCTAAAACTTTGGTGCAAACAATTTAAAAAGCATCCCACAATTAATGTCTACTCATGTCTCTATCTAGACATAATAATACAGGTCCGATTTATAGATGCAAGCTCTGCATGCTCATTTAAAGTATGACATATCTAGGATGGGAAAAATAAATACGATTTCAGAGCCCAACCTCGGACCATGCAGTCAACCTGATCATCAATGATCAAAACCTCCCATTCAAGAGACTCATGCCTTGCTAAGAGACATGTAGTCAGAAATTCTACATGGACTAGTAACATCAATATGCTGTTGGTTTGGAGATAATAAATTATTGATGTAAATGGAAAATATGAAAAGGTGTGCATCTTGGAACTAGCCTTGAACTTAAGCTCTTCAAAGCCCGTTTCAGAGATGGTAGCAAAACAGAAATTCTGTGTGGTTGTTTGCCATCAGATAGCCAATATGTGGGGTAATTTGAGAATGTCTTTTTAAAGAACTCATTGTCCCTAATGAGTTGATTTTGATTGCTAAGTGTTATAATGTAATGGGTTCACAATCATCTCGAGTAGATAGGAACCCCGAAAATACTTTGATGCTGAACAGAATAAAAGCATCAGTCTATCACGGGGCTCTTGGTGAGGACCATGCCACCCTACACGTGCAGAGTATTGCAACTTGGCACCACTTCTAAGACCCCTGGGTGGCTCCTTCATCTTGAGTGTTTCCTCTCTACGGGGCTGAGCATGGCTGATCACATGGAGGCCATTCACAACCACACGTGGTCCTCGTTAGCACCTCTGTGCTCTACATCACAAAGTCTAATACTGACTGATTAATTGGATGCTATCAGCAGCCTTGAGTAGACTTACTGAGAAGGTGAGACCACTAAATGAAGGCTGAAGGTGCCATGGTGTAGCATGAAAGTTCTGTTTACAGTACTTCTATTTTATGACGACTAGAGTTGAACATGTAGCCTTTTCCCTGGAGTGGTAGGTGCCTGCTTAATGATTCCCTGTGCTTAACATAATTGGGAAACACCTCCTCCATTTAAAAAAAAATCATGCTTTGAATGTTGTTTAGAGCCTATGGCAAGGAAGGTAAATGTTGTGTCTACTTTCTTTGGGTAGTGAATGGGGGGGCAGCTACTAAAAACTTGTGTGAACTATTCTGCCACCTTCAACAATTTGACAGTAGAGATTATGAAAAAATAAAGAATTAGAAATTTGGAAACTTTAGGAAATCATGTTGAAAAAATAGTTCAGGGAACCAGCTTAGGTGTATAGTTACTTAACTATTTTTATTGCTTTTAAATTTAGTAGGTAAGGTAATGTGTTTCATTACAGTATTTTCTTTATAACTTTGTTCTTAGTCATTCCTGTTCTCCATATACCCTCTTCATTCTCCTTACCCCATATTGCTGGTACTCTTCTGTTTTTCATGAGGGATTGAAACTTTTTGAGATGTAGGATGTATAAGAGAGGTGAGATAACAAAGTATTTTAAGACAGGCTACTTATAAAGAAGTGAAATAACATGGTATTCTAAAGAGAGGCAAAAAAAAAAAAAAAAAAAAAAAACCCAAACCCCTCCATCATGTAGGAAAGCTCCTTAAGACAAGATGTCAAGCTGGGCAGTGGTGGCGCACACCTTTAATCCCAGCACTTGGGAGACAGAGGCAGGTGGATTTCTGAGTTCGAGGCCAGCTTGGTCTACAGAGTGAGCTCCAGGACAGCCACAGCTATACAGAGAAACCCTGTCTCGAAAAACAAAACAAATCAAAACAAAACAAACAAAAAACAAAACAAACAAACAAAAAAGGGCAGGAAGTCAACAATTCAAATAGCATCAGGAAGTCCATGAAACTGATTAGATTCATAAGACCCCACCTTCCCCAATAATATTTAAAACAATAAAGACCCATGAGAGTTTTGCTCAGGCAAGCCCAGAAGCCTGGAAGATTCAGAGACCAGTGGAATTGTCTAGAGGAGGTTCAGACCAACAGAGCCACAGGGAAAGGACACTCTTCAACTTGTTGAACTGCCTGCCGGCTGTGCAGTGTGCTACAGATTGCCAGCTTTTGTGAGTCACTCACGTTGGGGTGGGTTTTGGTGATACAGCTACCCTTGAGTCATTTCTTCTCCTGTAAGTAACCTCTCACCCACATTCCTGTAAATAACCCCAATAAAACTCACGGTTCACTGAGTTGGACTTTGGTAGTATTTTGGTTGTTGGTTGTCTGTCTGGGGTGAGGGGATGATTACTTATGTCTCCCCAGGAATAATGTCACAAACATCTTCCTTCTTTGCCCTGATAATAACCTTATCTCTACAAAGCCTTCATTATGCTGAGATTTCTTTTCCTAGTTCTTCAAGACTTATATCACGAAAGCATGCTGAACTTTATCAAATGCATTTTCTGTGTTTATTGAGATGATCAAGTGATTTCTATTCCTATGTTTATTTATGAGTTGTATTTGCTTCTGCTGAACATATCTTTGTACCTCTGGAATGAAACAACTGGGTCATGGTATATGATATTCTTAATGTATACTTTAATTCAGTTTGCATATATTTTACTGGGAAATTTTAAGCCTATGTTCTGTAGATGTCTCCTTTTTCTTGTATTCTTTCTGGTTATCACATGAGAGCAATATTGGAGCTTAGAGTGAGTTTGACAATATGGCTGCCTCTTATATTTTGTGAAACAGTTTAAGAGATATTAGTGCTAACTCTTCTTTAAAAGTTTTGTAGACTTCAACAGTGAATCCCTCTAGTCTTGGGATTTTCTTTGTTGGGGAGACCTTTAATTTCCCCTCCATTTTGTTGCTTACTATGCATCTAGGTTCTCTCTCTCTCTCTTTCTCTCCCTCTCTTTCTTCTTTTATTTTCTATTTTTTCCTTTTCTTTTTCTTTTAGACAGGCTCTCATTGTATAGTTATCCTAGAACTTACTATGTACCTAACCTTAGATTCACCTGCCTCGACCTCCTACATGCTGGAATTAAAGTTATGTGCTACCACACCTGTTTGTTTATATCTTTTTATTTAATTTTTGGCAGTGACATGTATTTAGAAATTTGCCCATTTCTTCTAGGTTTCCTAGGGTTTTATTTTTGTTTTTGGAATACACATTTTCAAAATATTCTCTAGTGATTCTCTGAATTTCTTT
The DNA here is from genome assembly GCA_902729485.2 of Mus minutoides. Classification (NCBI taxonomy): domain Eukaryota; kingdom Metazoa; phylum Chordata; class Mammalia; order Rodentia; family Muridae; genus Mus; species Mus minutoides. Next base: position 61,032 of record LR752404.1, on the reverse strand, counting down.
GGAGTCTATCATAACATTTCCCCTTTTATGTACAATTGTATTAATTTGAGTCCCTTTCTCTTATTCTGTCTTGGTTTATTTGGCTAAGGATTTATCAGTTTTGTTTATCTTAATTAATTTGACCTTAAAGAATTAATGTCTGTTAGATTAGTCTGTGCATTGTTCTGTTAGTCTCCATGTCATTAACTACTGATCTATTCTTTGTATTTTTTGCCACGCACTACATCTGTCCAGCTTGAATTTGCTTTTCTCAGACCTTGAAGTCCATCATTAGCTGCTTAGCTAACGTCTGTCTAGTGTTTTCATAGGATCACGAATAGCCTCTTAGAATGGCCTCAATGTATCTTAAAGGGTCTGGTAAACTGTACTTTAATTTTCATTTGATTTTAGAAATATATTTTATGATATTTACTTATTTATTGTGTGTAGGCGCTTTGTCTGCATATGTGTCTGCAAGCCGTGTGTGTGCTCCTGGTGCATGAAGAGGCCAGAAGAAGCCACTGGATCCCTTGGACTAGAGTTACAGATGCTTGTGAGCCATCATGTGGGTGCCTGGAATCAAACCTGGATCCTTGGAACAGCAAACTGTACACTTAAATGCAGAACCATCTCTCCAGACTTGGATTTAGACATTAAAAAAATTTCTTCCACTTAGAATACCCAAGATACAATTTGCAAAACACAAGAAAATCAAGAAGAATGAAGACCAAAGTGTGGATACTTCATTCCTTCTTAGAATAGAGAACTAAACATCCATGAAAGGAGTTACAGAGACAAACATTGGAGCTGAGACTCCCCACCCGGGGATCCATCCCATAATCAGCCACAAAACCCAGACACTATTGCATATGCCAGCAAGATTTTGCTGAAAGGACCCTGATATAACTATCTTGAGTGAGGCTATGCCAGTGCCTGGCAAATACAGAAGGGGATGCTCATAGTCATGGGATGGAACACAGGGCCCCCAATGGAGAAGCTAGAGAAATTACCCAAGGAGCTGAAGGGGTCTACAACCCTTTAGGTGGAACAACAATATGAACTAAACAGTACCCCCAGAGCTCGTGTATCTAGATGCATATGTAGCAGAAGATGGCCTAGTTGGCCATCATTGGGAAGAAAAGCTCCTTGGTCTTACACACTTTATATGCCCCAGTACAGGGGAATGCCAGGGCCAAGAAGTGAGAGTGGGTGGGTAGGGAAGCAGGGAGTGGGGAGGGTATAGGGAACTTTTGGGATAGCATTTGAAATGTAAATAACGAAAATATCTAATAAAAAAAAAGAAAAAAAGAAAAGAAAAAAATTTCTTCCATGATTTCTCCAAGGATTTGCTGCACTCTTCAGCTACATTATTCTATCTCTAAATATTTATGTACTAGCTATTCTTCCATGCTATTAATTTCCAGGTTTATCCCACAATGACCTGATGGATTCCAATTCTCCCATACTTGTTAAAGCTGTCTTTGAGGCTGTATTAGTTTTGCTACTATGACAAAAATACCTGACCAAAGCTGTTTAAGGAAGAAAGGGTGCGTTTATTTTGTTCACAGTTTGAGGTACAGCCAAGCACAGCAGGGGCACGAGGCAGCTGGTTGTATCCCACCCCCTTGGTCATGAAGCAGAGAGCAGTGAATGTAGATCTCCGCTTGCTTTTTCATTTTTATACAATTCAGAACTTGGAGTCCAAGGAATGGTAGCAACTATACTTAGGGTGGGCCTTCCCACCTCAATTAATCTGTTCTGTAAACTCCCTCAAAGACGTGCTTAGAGATTAGCCTCCAGGGTTATTTAAATTTCATTAAGTTAACCTCATGCTTAACTGTCATAGTGGCATGTAAGTGACATCAAGCTAAACTCTAATAGTGGGGAGTAAGTGACAGATTTCAGAGAATGTTCCATCCGCTACTAAAAAATGTTTATTCTGTATCTTATTGGATGAACTTTCTATTTACAACTGTTGGTTAAATGCAGATGGTCTATGATGGAAACGGTTTTGTTGTTGTTGAGTTGTGAGTTTGGAAGATCTATCTAAAGGTGAGAGTGTGGTATTGAAGTTTCTTCTACTGTTCTCGATTGAGTACCTATCTGACTTTTTAGGCCCTTTGATTTGTTTTGTAAAATTGAAATGGGCAACATTTGGTACATAAATTATTATAATCATCAGACCTTCCTAATTAGTTGTTCCCTTTCTTAATACATAGTGGTGTTTTTTACTTTTTTTTTTTTTTGGCTAGTTTTGGTTCAAATCTTATTTTCAGACAGGGGAAGAGCTTGCCAGCAAGTTTTCAGCTGCCATTTCCTTGGGAGGTTGATTCTCATCCTTAGATTCTCAGTTTGTTAGTGGTCTTTGCCAATAAGCCATGCTTTGTGGGGGCAACAGGTAATCGGATTAGATATTTATTTTATTTATTACTATTAGTGTGTGTGTGGCGGGGGCATGCACTATGGGTGTGCATACACCACAAGCACATGTATGGACATCAAAGGAAAAGTTTTGGGAGTCAGTTTTCTTCCTTCAGCCTGCCAGACTTATTAAGCAAGCACTTTTACCTGCTGAGTTATCTCACTGGCTCTGTGTCTTATTATTATTATTTAATCTAGTTAGTGACTGTCCTTGTTTGCTGTTTTGTTGATGTGTTAAAACCATGACCAAAAGCAGTTTGGGGAGGAAAGGGTTTATTTTAACCTTACAGGTCATTCCTGGAAGCCAAGGCAGGAGCCTGAAGAAGAAATCAGAGAGAAAAATGGCTTAACTGGCTTGCTCAGGCTCAATCTCAGGTAATCATCTTTATTATACAGCTGGGCTCACCTGCTCAGGGATAGTACCAACTTCAGTGGGCTCTTCTCTCCTAAATCAATTAATTAGTGTCAAGAAAATACTCATAGCTTTTCTCATTTTCTCTCTCTCTCTCTCTCTCTATCTCTCTCTCCCTCCCTCCCTCCCTCCCTTCCTCCCTCCCTCCCTTCCCCTGTCCTCCTGTGTGTGTATGTACACACCAGAGCAAACAACTGGACAGTATTGGACATTTTGTGGTGTTGATTCTTTTCTGCCACCACATTGGTCCTGGAAATTCACTCAGGTCTTACCCCCGGAACCCTCTTACTGACCCACATACTTCTTTTGAATTGTGAGGCAAGGCCATTTGCCCTTAAAATTATTATGGAGAGTGAGTTGCTATTTCCTATGGTTTGGCTGGTTGGTTTTCGGGTTGGTTGCAGTATTGGTAGTTCTTATCTCCTGCCCACATTAGAAGTAGGGGTTTGTGGATTTGTTGGTTTGCTGTGTTGAATATGGTGGATTTCTTCCAAGCTCTCTTGCTCATCTCTCTTTCTCTCTTTCTCTCTCTCTTTCTTTCTTTCTTTCTTTCTTTCTTTCTTTCTTTCTTTCTTTCTTTCTTTCTTTCTTTCTTTTCTTTTCTTTTGCTTTTCAAGACAGAGTTTCTCTGTATATCTGTATAGCCCTGGCTGTCTTGAAACTCACTCTGTAGACCAGGCTGGCCTTGAAATCAGAAATCTGCCTGCCTCTGCCTCCCAAGTGCTAGGATTAAAGGCATGCGACACCACTGCCTGGCATCTATTTCTTTTTTCAGGAAATTTGTCCTTTCTTGTTCTTATGAGTGAGATTGTCATCTTCTGTATAGATCACTCCTTTAAATATTTTCTATAACCATGAATTGTATTAGTTGTGTTTGTCCTGAAATGTTTTTATTTATCCCTCAATTTATTTCTATTTATTTATTTATTTATGTATGTATGTATGTATGTATGTATGTATTTATTTATTTATTTAGTGTGTCTTTGGGCACCCATGGGGAAGTCAGAGGACAGCATTGTGTGTTTGTTCTTCCTGGGGCTCTGGGGATCAAATTCAAGTTGTCAGTCTTGGTGGTAAGAGGTTTGACCTGATGAGCCATCTCACCAGCCCCTTTTCATCAAGTTTAAAAGATAATGCTTCTGAATATACCAACCTTTCTTCACAGGTATTTACTTTCACGGCTTGAAATATGTTAAATATATTATTCTTTGTTCTCTTGTTACTTTTTGTTGCTGCTCAGAGATCTGATATTTACCCTGATGTCTCTCTCTTTATGGATTGGCATTTTCCCCACTAACAGCTTTTAATATTGTTTCTCTTGAACCCAACTAGACAGCGATGGATAAAGGTGCCATCCCTAGACTTACATGGTAGAAGAAGAGAACCATTTACATTAGTTGTACTCTGACCTCCACACACACACACACACACACACACACACACACACAGTATAAATTAAAAAAATAAAGTCTCAAGCGTGTTACTTAAAAACATGTCTGGGGATGGGTAAGATGGCTCAGTGTGTAAAAGTGCATGTGTCAAGCCTCATGACCTGATGGTGGAAGGAGAGAACTGAGTCGTGCCACACACACACACACACACACACACACACACACACACACACACACAGAGGCACATAGGCACACACAAGTCCATAGACACAGTCATACACACAGGCACATAGGCACACACACTTAGAGTATGTGTATAATTACAGGTATGTGGCATACACATGCATGCACATTAAATAAATGTTAAAAAAACAAAACAAAACCCACAGCATAATCCAACACCAAAAAGGAAGTTAGAGTTTCTAATTCACAGGGCATAAAGTGATTAAATTGTTGTGTCCTTAGAAACCCACTGTGTGTCTAAACATGAATACGTACTGTGATTACATTTGAATAGGCACCTATGGCTTAGCAGAAAAACAAACTTGGATTTACTTTGGAGAGATTTGCCAAGCAGAAGTCAGCTGGTTTGGAGAAGGTAGATCAAGTGGATATCAAGCTACCTGAATGTATGTGAAATTTCTGACCCGTAAGGGGATATGTGACTCTGGCTCCGGTAGATGATCATCTGTACCTCAGATGGGTTCAGGCTTGCAGGGCCAGGCCTCCGGATTCTGTGGGAGAAAAAGCAATCTAGTCATTATATTCTCACTCTTGTGGGGGTAGGAATTATCAACACCCACTAAAGAGGGTGAATATTAGTTCTTAGAGAAATAAAAATAAGAAAAAAAAAACCATTTAAAATGCATGAAGTCCAATAATGCATATAATACACAAACATCTCTATAGTAAACCTATGGCATTAATAATCCACCTAGAAAGTATTAAGAAGGAAACATTCCTACAATACTGTCATAAATTGAGGGAGAAAATTACACTTGACAGCAACATCTGAACAAGTCAAGGCATTTCCACTGTGTGCAAAGTTCTCTCCCCATCTTCTGACATCCCCAGTGACAGTATGTGTGTGTTTATTTGGACCACTTCTTAAAGGAGGGGGAGGGCTGGGGCTGGGGCAGCTACACTCTTTCACCTTTCTGCTTTCCAGGAGATCTTTAGAAACCTGGGGATAAGTCTGTATTTGGGGTGAGTGGGTGACAGAAATCCAGATTCATATCCTTGGGCCTCCTCCTGGGTGTACTGAGACCACAGGGGTATCAGGAATCGCAGTCTTTGGTTTCTTGCTTGCACCTGCTTAGGTCAGTTCCTTTTGGGAAGTCTAAGGTGAGTTTCTTTCTAAGCTCCCGGGACACAAGCATCTCCTACTGTTCTCTCGAACATTCTACTGGGGCTCTTTGCTCATGGAGTAAATAGAGGAAGCCTTTCCTTGCCCTGTTGGTATTTATTGCAAAGGAACCCTTACCATTTACTACAGCCCAGTGCTGCCTTAGGAAAAGGGGAGATTCCTCTTTGGGGGTCTGTCTGACCAGAGCCAATGCTATGTCCTCACCTCCACTGTCTACATTCTTCATATAAGATGGTGTTCTTTATGAGGGATCCGATGTCTCCACATACATGTCATCAATCCACTAGGCAGGAGATGAGTGTACACTCCTGGCTCCATGTCCAGCCTTGTATCAGTTTTTGGCTCCACAGGGATCCCCAAGTTGCTCCTGCATGCCCATTAGTAGTTCACAGTCCCATGAGACTTGGTAGTGGCTCAGAGCAATGAGACGTCTTTTAAGGTAAAGCAAATACAGCTCATTTAATCCCAGCACTCAGGAGGCAGAGGCAGGCGGATTTCTGAGTTCGAGGCCAGCCTGGTCTACAAAGTGAGTTCCAGGACAGCCAGGGCTATACAGAGAAACCCTGTCTCGAAAAACCAAAAAAAAAAAAAAAAAAAAAAAAAAAAAAAAAAAAAAAAAAAAAAAAAAAAAAGAAAAAAAAAAAAGAAAAAAAAGAAAATGGAGGAACAAGAAGGGAGCAAGAAAACAAATTTTGGGAAACCTTTGTCGAGACATGAGAAGCTTTTTAAAGGAGTGTCAGGTTGGAGCTGGTGTGGCAGAGGAGATACCTTAGAAGGGTCTAGCAAAGGAAAAAGGAAAGCAAAATGTTCAGTTACCTTACACTATCAGAAAGTTAACACAACAAGCCAGATGTGTGTAAACACTTACACTTTGGGGATGGGGGTTGGCACTGGGGGTTTGAGACTGGATTGGACTCCATAGTGACACTATGCTTAAAAATGAAAATGAAGTCTGGTGATTTGGGCTAATGGGTAAAGCCACTTGCCACCTCAGCCTCATGACCTGACTTTTAATTTCTAGTCATCAGGGGGCAAGTATTTATAATGTTAGGGCAATGGGAAGTAGAACTTTGGTCTTCCTGGCTATTCTGTGTGTCTTATTTTGGCAAAGTAAGCTGTAGGTCAAGGACCAAGTTTATTAACATAATACAACCTACCTCTTTTTCTTTTTTTTTTTTTTTTGTGACAATGAAAGAAGAGTTGACACGTGAAGAAAACAGAGCTCTTCTGTGGTAGTTTGAACAAGAACGGCCCCCATAGGCGCATATGTTTGGATGCGTGGAATTTGGGGAAGATTCGGGGCTTTGGCTTTGTTGGAGGAGGTGTGTCACTAGGGGTAGGCTTTGAGGTTTCAAGAGCTCACATCATGCCAGTCTCTCTCTCTTTGCTTGATGCCCTATGAATCAAGGTATAAACTCTCAGCCCCTCGCCTGCCTACCTGTAGCCATTCTTTCTGCTCCGTGAACGTGGAGCAGCCCTCTGGAACTGTGAGCAAGCTTCCAATGACATCCTTTCTTTTATAAGAATTTTCCTGGTCATGGCATCTCATCACAGCAACAGGACAGTAACCAAGACAACTTTCAAGTCTGAGGATGTACAGTATCCTGGGAAAAAGTCCATTTAGTAACTTCAAAAATGTCTGCTGAACCCCAGTAAGGCTCCAGGAGTCTATTCAGTGTTTCTAGTTGGCAGAATGAGAGTAATTGGGGTAGAGATGAAAGCCAGTGTTAATAAACAGAATAGAAGGTTTGACCCTTTCTAAATGTGCTGTTCAACTTGCTAATAAAACCACTTATTTATTTTAGCAAAGCCATAGGTTTTAGCCAGATTTTAGTTTTATAGGTTTAATATAATTCAGCATCACTTATTATAATCTAACTCTTAAAGTTTTTGACCTTAAGAGTCTCAAGAAGAAATTAAGTAGGAAATATATTGGGCTTATAAAAACGGAGATGAAAATTTCAAGGGAAATTTAGCCATAAAGAGTAAGTTGGAAGCAGACTTCAACTTTGTTCTCAAAATAATTTTGGTCCGAGAGACTTCTTTGAGTGAGACACTTCTTTGCTTGGCTCCGTAAAATGTCAACTCTAGGCAGGGAGTCAGTCAAACGACCTCATCCCATTGAGTTTCTCCCTTTAAGAAGAAAAAAGAAAAGCTAGGGTACTTGCTAGGGTTGTTCTGGAGAATAACTTTAAATTAGTGTGACTTTGAAGTAAAGCTCTTGCTGATCCCACTAAATCTCCTCTAGTAAGAAGAGCTGCCACCTAATGGCTGAGGTTTAGAGTCTTATGAGATTCAGAGCCATTCCGTCGCTGCCGCCATGACTTGGGAAAATCTACTCTTTACATCAGAGATTTATCTTGTTTGCATAGTGTTTGGCTCACTTGTATTGTGGGCTCTAGCCTGCTCTATTGCAAGGCTTCTTTCTAATGCCCCAAGCTGGGGCATCTTGCAGGTCTAGGGCTTTCCAGCAGTTGATGGTTCACCTAGCTTCTCTCTTAGAAACCTGTTTATACGTCTGGAATAGCCAAGTATTTCCTCATCCCTGAGCAAAAGCAAATGAGGCCTTTCCATCTTTGCAGACACGAAACCACATTAATTAGTTTTTATGGTTTTTCATCTCTCTCAGATGTCCAGTTTGTCTCAGATGTTGTGTTTGACAGGCATAAAGTGGTATCTGTTGAGCTCATGAACTGGCAGTGCTGGGCCAACCCTGGTTGATCACCATCCACCATGAGCTCATGGCAGACTGATGTGTATGTCCCAGGGCAGCTGATTTATTCTCAGTAAGAAGCATTGTGGGTACTTGACAGCTGGCAAACTCTTATGCTCCTAGCATTGAGTAAATACAGAAGCAGTGGTGTGAAAAACAGGACCATGTAAGATTTCTTAAGTCAAGAAGTCTTAAGGGGTATCTGTCCTCCCTTGGGGGCTCATTGGTCTAAGACACACGCTTCTTTATGTCACGTTTTCCTTCCAGAATGTTCTTCTTCTCAGAGAATTGGTTCACATATGCTTTCTTCATGTGTGCTGATGCAGTGAACAGGGTAAAGGCTCTGTTTCTGTGTCAAGTTATTTTTCCCAGCTCCTCATCTGTTTTCTGTCCCCTGTAGATTTCAGACGTGATTTTTGTGTATTGATTTTTAACCAGTTTAATGTCTGAGATTCTAGGGTTCTTCACTATTTCCCCATGTAAGAATAGCAGCATTGGTTTATAATGCCTAAAAAAATTTTTTTTATGTGCACAAGTATTTGCCTATGTGCATGTATGCATGTGCACCATGTATGTACCTGGTGTATTCAGAGGCCAGAAGAGGATGTCAGATTCCCTGGAACTGGAGTTAAAAATGATTGTTGGGCAACATGAGGGTGTTTGGAATGAAATCTGGGTCTTCTACAAGAACAACTATTCTAAACCACAGAGTCGTTTTTCTAGTTCCGGGTTTGTGATTATTAGTTAAAGTAAACTACAGAATATTTTGTTTTGAAGATTTTATAACATATTGATAATACCAAAAACAAGTTTAAAATATCTACTTCTGAATCATTACAAATTAATGTAAAAACTTCTCATTTGGGAAACTCAAACTAAACATAAAGACCCGATAGTAGATACAGTGCAAGAGAATACTGCATTTACAATAGAAACAAGCAAGTTCAGAGTGCTTAAAAATCAGACGAGAAACTGTAAAGCATCCAGAAAAACACATGAGTGGATTTGCTCATAGGAAAATACACAAGTTCTTGGGGAGAAAGGCTAAACACCATAAAAATGTCAGTAAGACAGTTTCAACACAAATATCATAAGATTCCTTACAGAAGGACCAAGAAGCAAGGCTGTCCAAGAAAATCCCAAAGCAGAGATAAAGAGAGTATTGCAGTAAAGAGAATTCGGTTCAGGCAGCATCTGAGTTTAGCAGAGGAAGACAGGGTTTTAGTTTGTTAATCTGAAATAATTGTGTTATTTAAAGAGCATTCGCAAGAATTGTACATGTAACTTCTCCCCCAGGCGACCTTTCCTAAGACTTATCAGCTTTTAACATTTTTGTCACAATTACTTTATATTATCTTTCTCTCTCTCTAACACACATACAATTTGGGTACATACAAAATCTTTTCAAAGTAAGTGTATTCATTATACTCCTTTGCCTGATAGTAATAATTCTTCCATGTATGGGAAGAAAGTCAAGACAAGACTGGTTCTAAGTTGATAATTGTTGAAGCTAGATGATGGGTGAACGTTAATTTTATTAGCTGACCTTTGGGTCTATTTGTTATTTTCCATTAAAAAAGGGAAGAAGGATATGAAGAAATGGGTGTTACCTTCACCCATGGAATACACTGACCATTACTAAATGAGAACATTGAGTGATACTTTGAAATTTTTAAGGTATAAATAAAGAAACGGACAAAGTGGGACATAGTGTCAGATGCCTGTAACTCTACCTCCTAGAAGGTAGTAGGAGGAGGATCAGGTATTCAAGGCCATCTTCAGCTATGTAGCGAGTTAAAGACCAGTCTGGTGTGCAGATATGTCTCCTGAAGCTATGTCCTATGTTTTCTGGAAGGCATTGTTTGCTTTTGGTGACAGTTTTCTAACCAGTATCTTCTCAAGAGCACAAGCAGAGAATGTAGGTTCAGGTCCAATGTTAATTCTCACAACTTACTCCCAGGGGCCGCATCAAACAGCAAGCAGAGTTGGGAAACCCACCCTGCCCTTTTAGGAATGCAGAGCATACATGTGTAGCCCTTCTAGCTTCCATTCTGGAGACCCTTCTGAGCCCACTCTGGCCACCTACCGGTGACTCACTGGGTGCTGAATGTCAGGTGGACCTTCTACAGGAGCCATAGTAAGATCACCACTTCATTTTGCTTGGTGGGTCTGTGGATAGAATTGGTTTCCTGGGGGGACAAAGTTATGTCTCCCTCCCTGTTGCCAGAGCCAATGGTTCCCACCAGTGGCATTTTAATCGCATACCAAGCAGCTGCCTGAATATTTTGTCTGTCTAAATATATGTCTAAATTTGTCCTCAAATGATTCAAATGCATTTCCTCTTTGAGCCACGGGATAGAATATTTCAAAGGAGGGCATGGTGCACAGACACATATCAGAGTGAGACCCATAACTGTCTGGAACTGACAAAACAACTCTAACTTATTTTGGCATCAAAATTGAATGATTTGAAACGGTGCGGTCCCTTCTTTCACACATTTGGAGACAATATTAAGATTTCAAGATATATAAATCACTGCTATAGCACAGTTGAGACAATTCATCAACTTTAGATTATTTCTGTTTTGTCTATAAGGTCTAGAAATAAAACTGTATGTATTGGTCTTACCCCATTTTATTACCTATTCCCACGAGCAGCTGAGGGCATATTCCCACAGACAGAGATTCTGAAATGTTTTCGGGGCCTGATTTGGCTTGAGAAACGGGCTCAAAGTTCTCAGATTATTGCTGTGTTGGGGACAGGACTCTAGTGCAAAGAGTTCTGATCGTGTTTGCTCATATATGTTGGTTGGATATGTTCGTGTAGATCTGGGGCCTGCTCTGTAACATATTCAGAACTTCTTAGCTCAGCAAGTAAGTCCAGAGAGCACAATCAATGTCAAATGCAGAATGGTGACCTCATCCAAGTGTGTGTGTGGCCCCTTCTCAACACTGTATGTCTTAATTTGGTGTCAGAACTGAGCCAACTGAAGTGTCTGGAATTCCATTCTCAGCTAGTGTTATTGCTGGGATTTTGGTCTAGGATGCATCCTTCCACTTTGGAGCCAAAGTAAATAGAAAGCATCTTTGCTTATTCTTGATCATTATGCACTGAAGATGGGCAACCTTATTGAACTATATCAGAATTGTGATAAAAATAAAAACAATGGGATTTTAGAGAGCAAAGTAGTTTTAAATGGGTAAAAGCTCAATACATTCATTTAGTTTATGAACACAGTGATGGTTTTACTTCTTCCCAATTTTGGGTCAGGTGTGAGGACACAGAGGGGGAGAGGGATTCTCTCTTCCAAGAGTTCTCAGCACAAGAAATGTGCTGGCAACAAAAAAGATCTTTGATGGCCATGGATTTGATAATTGTGGAGTCTGGCTTTTCTCATTTCTCCTATGCCTCACACAAGCTCATTTAGAAGCAACTAATTATAGTCAGGGAGGAGTCACAGAAACAGGGATTGCATCCAGAAGGCTGCCTTTACTCCCATACAATGGAAACTCAGGTTTTGGTATTATCTATGTGAGGATCAACTTTAGAGTGGAATGCTCTAGTTGTGGTGGTACTGGGGGCATCTGTCACTTCATGAAGATCTCATAAATGTTAAGTCAGGTGTGAAAGGCAGGGGCATTTTTGAGGAGCATGTCCCAGCCTAGGCACAGGGCACATAAAACACCAGGAAGACAAAATGCCCCTCTTGAGTCCTAGAGTATTAATGGGGATGGTTCAGGTAGGCACTCAACAATCATTGACTGAATGTCTGTAATATGTTTGGCATTTTGTGCAGAGGAGTTGGCATATTTGTAGAACTGGAGGTGGGCAGTATGGTATACTTGGGTAGGAAATAAGTCGTTCAGTCATTTAACATTTGACAGCTATTTATAGAGCATCTACTACTTTCTAGGTTTTGCTGAAGGGATAGGGGATACACTGAGGAACAAGACAGGAAATTTCATATTTTTTTGGTGATTCTGGATAACAGTAATTAAATAATTAATACACAAGCCAGATAGTGTCATGTAGATATAATTATTATATAAGAGAATGTGTCAGAGTGCTTAGGTCAGGCTGATATATATTTTTTAAATATATGATTTATTTATTTATTTATTTATTTATTTAATGTATATGAGCACACTGTAGCTGTCTTCAGACACACCAGAAGAGGGCATCGGATCCTATTACAGGTGGTTGTAAGACACTGTGTGGTTGCTGGGAATTAAACTCAGGACCTCTGGAAGAGTAGTCAGCGCTCTTAACCACTGAACCATCTCTCCAGCCCCCCAGGCTGATATTTTAACTATTAAATATGGTTGAAATCTGGAGATTTTATATAAAAATGGGTGATTATTCAGAATATTGGATACCTCATCATAGTATCTTCGAGAGAATTTTAGGTGATGGTAGATGAGACCTTTAGACTTCTTCAACTTACCAAGCATGAGGTTGACCCTGCTCATTGAGATGAATGGAAGTGATAGGAAAGAAGAAATAAAAGTGTGGGGTAAGCAAAGAGGAGGGAGAGGGTGATGGAAAGAGTGGGCAAGAAGACCAAACTGCACATGGAGGGGTTGATTGGGAACAGCTGTTGCTCGTCTTGAGCACATCAGCTGCAAAGGCTCTGCTTAGTGTGGTAGCTCATGTTGTTTTCACTGAAGGGCCGTTACTGTTTTCATCTGCATTTTATATGTAAGAAAACAGAAAGAGAGGAAGGGTTGTCGTAAAGCAAAAGGTAAGTTGAACTCCAGATACCTACATTCACAGTCTAAACTCCTAACCTGAAGCCTTTTACCCCCAAACTACTACTTTTCTTTCTGCATTCACTGATTGTTTTCACAAGACTGGGGCAAAAGCAGGTTCTACCTTCCTAGTGTCTTAGTTTTAGGCTCAACTCATTCCATACAGGGATGCCATGGAAGCAGACACTGAGGATCCTGGGGAGAAGTCAAACCTGAGCTACAGTCCGAGAGACTGAGCTCCCTTTATGGTGTAGATGGTTCCTGGACCACTGGGGTGGCCCGTGAAAGCCTGGTCATCTCAAGTCATTAACAACTGAAGAGGAATCACCAGGACTCTCTCAATAATATCATATTAATGAGAAGCTAAAGAAAAATCCAAATGACATTTGGGAAACAAAACTTCAGTCATTTAGTCCCATATCTAACCACTTTGTAGTTGGAAAATTCTTTTCTAGTCAAGTCTCATATTTACTGTGTGTGGTGGTTTGAATGAGAATGGCCCTGCCTGTTCGTATGTTTGAATACTTGATCTTCAGTTGGTGGAACTATTTGGGAAGGATTAAAGGGTGTGGTCTTGTTGGAGAAAGCATGTCCCCCACCAATGGTGGGTTTTGAGGCTTCAAAAGCCTATCATCTCCAGTGCTCTCTCTGCTTCCTGCTTGTGGTTTGAGATGTGAGCTCACAGTAGCTGCTCTAGGTGCTTCAGGACTACAGCCTTGGCTCTGCCATCATGGACTCTAACCCTCTGGAACCATAATCTCAGAATAAACTCTTCTATAAGTTGCATTGGTCATGCTGTTTTATCACTGCAATAGAAAAGTAACACAGTGTAATTTTTTTTTTTTTTGTAAAACAATGGCTCCTAGGTATGAACCACCATGCCCAGCTCCTTATTATTCTTGATAAACAAAACATGTTGTTTTCCTTTGGAATTCTATATATATGTGCTATACTTAAATTATTTACACCAATTCTCCTCTTCAAGTTCTCTCATGCCCCCCTTACTCTTTGTCAAATCTATGATCTCCTTTAGAGTTATTATTGTCGCATACATGTCTATATAAACACAATCTGCTGAGTCCATTTAGTATTGCTCATGAGTAAATGTACTTAGGGCTGACCATTTGGGGTTGGGTAACTTATTAGGAGGCTTGTCTTTGGAGAGGACTGATTATCCGTCTCTTAGCAACCATTTACTGCTCATGGCTTTTCATCTAGGGGTGGGGTCATGTGAAATTTCCACATCCACAAGAGGATGCCAACTGGAGTTGTCATTGTGTAAATTTTAAGCAACAATATTGTTGATATTTCACGGGTACATCTCCTTGTCATGTCTAGAAGACACTCTTTCTATTCTTGGTGAATTTTATCCATACTAGAACTTTTGCTTCTGTGGAATCAATATTTTCCTAATATTCTAGCTGCTCTTATCCTAAACACCCCATGAAAATATATAGTTACTTCAAACCTAATCTGATTGGAGAGGACTATGAACATAGTTTTTCTGGGCCACCGTGCTTAATTCACAAAATATTTTTGGAATTGTAAATTGATGTTTGTACTAATTGCTGAAAATTGCTTTCTTCTGTATAGAAATGGGCATTGATTTATATGACAAGACAACATTCTAGACACATTACTAACATGGAGACAGCTGGTTTGGGGAGTCTGGGTACTAGCCGCCTCACTCACCACCACCTTGAGCTAGTGGTTTAAACATTCCATAGCACCGTCTGCCCAGCTGAAAAAGAATGTTTGGATGAACTAAGCTTTTAAGTTCCTTCCGAGTTAAAGTTAGAAACTCTTAGGTCACAGAAAGGCAAGGTTGAATGGTGATTCCCAGCATTGGAGGAAGAGGAGATGAGACATTTATAGATTTAAAGATTTAGTTTGCAAAATGAAATCTTCTAGAATTTCTGTAGCATAATAGCAGTGCGTACATAGTTGTCTCTATTGCACTGTGCACTTTTAATGATTAAGATTGTAAAGGTTGCCCAGAATGGTCGCTCATACCCTCAGGAAGCAGAGACAGGCAGAACTCTCTTAAGTGTAAGGTCAGACTGGTTTACAGAGCAAATTCTAGGCCAGCTAAGCTACATACTGAGACCCTGTCTAAAAACCACAGACAGCAAATTTGGTATTACATGTTTTTAAATCACAAGAACAGATCATCAGGGACTATAGTAGAATTGTGTCCTTTGTGCTACACCGAGAATGCTCTTTTTGTTGTTTTAAAGAAAAGTTTTATTCTAAGTGTATGTATGTATGTGGCACGCACTTAAGTACACGAGGCCCAAGGTCATTTCTGAGTGTTTTTAGTTTTTGAGACAGAGTCTTTCACTGAACTGGAAGCCCATCAGTTCAGTGTGGCTGGCCAGCCACTGAGTTTTAGAGGTCTGCCTGTCTCCACAGCCCCAGTGAGTGCACTGCTGTGGCCATGCACAGCTTCTTATGTGTGTTCCGGGCATGGGAAGTTGCCACACTTGTATAAAGTGCTGTCTGACTGAGCTGTCTCCCCAGCTTGAGAATGCTCTTTTAAGAAATAAGCCAGGTGGTTATAAAGGAGGATGTAATGCTAATTATTTTTCTAGTTCTAATGCTGTCACGAACTTTTCCGTTTTGGTGGTATTTTTATAATAAGTGCATAAAAGTACACCTGATAGTGAAATTGTAGAATCCCACGTGAGGTTCTATAGCTTCAGAATGTGAATTCTAACTGTACCAAAGTTCACTGAGATACATAGACTTTGGGTCTGGCTAATTACGGTGTGTGATGCTTATTTTATTTGCAGATCTTCTTAAATAATAAAGTCTATAACATTAAAAATTTATTTTAAAATACAGCAAATTGTAAATCCTATTTATTTCCAGGTCTACTTGAACTTGAACACCCCCTTCCCCACCAACTCACACTCTGTTTTAGGACTCTCTGTCCCTTGGGAGTGCATTTTCTTGGCAAAAAAGGCTGTCGGTATCCCTAAAACGAGAACTGTTTGGTTGGTTTAATTTATCTTTAAGGCCCTTTCTTCAGGATGATCTGAAGGCTGGAAGAATTCATAGTTTATCTCCAGCATGGGAAACATTCTCCAGCCGTAGTCTTCCTCGAGCCGTATCCTCAAAGGCACGGAGTTGGCAAGTGCTCACATTTGGTTTCCGAGCAGAGACCTGAGATGATTGCCGCCTCTGTTCCCAGGGTGTGTCTGGAGGAGGTCTCCACACTGCTTTCAACACTTGGTTGGATCCCCAGTGTCAACATGGGGACTTGGAGAGCTGAGATGCTCTGTGAACATCAGAGCATCGAGATTCAGCAAGGCTGGGGGGTCCTTCGAGGTGGGCTGAATTGAACGCTGTGAGCAGGAGCAGATGTGGGGCTGGCTTCCCTGAAGCCCCCCACCCCATTGCTTTCCCTGAACAGTCTCTATGTATTTACTTGGATCTAATAATATTCCTACATCGTTGTGTATTGATGCAGAATAAATTAGTGCCACTGAAGCTCCAGAACGTTTTATGAAAGAAAATTTAAGTGTTCTTCTACTGAATGTTTAGAAAATAAAGATTATTGCCTGCTGGAAAGAAAAAAAAACAAGATTCCACAAAGGAACAAGCACCCGTAGCAAAGGTCAACTCCATTGGGCTTCTCTTCCTGTTGGGATTTTGCTGGGCCTTACGTCTTGCAGGTTGTGGTAAGATGTGGGCCAACTTGAGGCACAAATTGGCTCCACGTGTGTTCCCTGTGGTGGACTCTGGCTTTCTGATCACTTCAGGGCAGAAGACAGGCAGTGCTTGGTGGGCATGTGGCTTTGTGCTAGTGGGGAAGGGATGAATTCTCCAGCTGAAAGCAATAAAACCCACCTCAGAGACATTCTTCATAAAGTCAGACAAGGGCTTGACAGACTCTGAATGCTCACACAATTGCTGCAGCTGTGCAGTCCTTAAAAAAGTAACACCCCCACCCAACTAGACAATGGCTCTGAATTCTTCTTGTGGCCCCGCACTCCACGTCTGTTCTGGCTGCTCAATCAGATGCGATTGTTTCTTACTGTGGTTAAGGTATCAGCTATTGTAAGCATCACCAGTCAAGCATCTCCAAAACTACCCACAATTCTTTTACCTTTTTTGGTAGTAGTGTGGTCCGTTTTATCCCAACTGATTTTATCTAGCAAATGGGCTCCCACTAAATATGTTCAGGTGGAGTAAGTTCCTGGAGTATTTTGGACTTGATATATATATATAGCCAGGACACCCGACAATCTGTAGAATAGATACTAAGTTGCTTCCTTGGAAATTCATCTTGTATAGTAGCTTTATTCATAGCAGACAAGAGGTTAGAGTAACACAAATGTTCATCAGTAGATAAGTGGCTGAAGAATGGAGTATGTATGTACAATGGTCTATTCTAGCCATAGATGCATGAAGTATTGATAGAAGTACAATTTCAATGAAATTTCCAGCCAGTGGTGCTAAGGAATGAAAACATCATGTGAAGGGAATTGAGGCTCAAAGAGTTACGTTTAAAATAAGTGTTTATTTTTATTGCATATGTCTGCGTGTTTTGCCTGTATGTATGTATGTATGTATGTATGTATGTGTACTATGTGTCTACAGTGTTTGTAGGTACCAGAAAAGGACTTCAGATCTCTTAGAACTGGAGCTGTATGGAGCTACAAACTACCGTGTGTTCTGGGAACCAACCTGGGGACATCTGCAAGAGCAGCAAGTGCCTTTAACTGCCACCTCTCCTGCCCCCAAAGTCTACATTTTAAATTATTCTTTTTATGTGATGAATCAGGATTAGGCAAAGATCTTTAGTCAGGAAGCAGAGTAGTAGTAGCTGGGAACAGGGAGAATGTATGTGTGTGTGTGTGTGTGTGTGTGTGTGTGTGTGTGTGTGTGTGTGATGGAGAGGGATGAGTCAGCGTAGGGTCTTTTTTGTGGTGCTGGAAAGCTTTGGGGTGGTAATGGTGGCATACCATGGTAAGTGCACTAGACACCACTGACTTGTGCACCTCGAAGCAGCCAGTTGTGTGTTATACAGATTCCACCTCAAGCAACGTCTAAAGGATTGTTTTCTTCATCTAATGTTTTAGAAATGTCACATTTTTCTCTGGGTCTTTTCCATGTCTTCTAGTCTGGAGAGAGACAAAGTCTTCACATTCCATCTAAACAATTCATTTCAAGCTCTTGAATTCAACACAGTTGCTGCTTTTTTAACTCTTACATTCTGCCTCAGAAACTTATTTATCGTATAAATTTATACATAGGTCTGTGTCTTTCAGCATGTCTTTTTGTTTTCTTAGTGATAAATACATTCTCTTGTGTCTGTATGTCTGTATGTCTGTATGCAGGTACAATTACTTTTTAAAAATTAAAAAAATGATGTACTTATTTTCATTTTGGGTACATTGGTATTTTGCCTGTATGTGTTTCTGGGTGAGGGCATCAAATGTTCTGGAATTGGAGTTGCAGAAAGTTGTGAGCTGCCATGTAGGGGCTAGGAATTGAACCCAGGTCCTCTGGGAGAGAAGTCAGTGCTTTGAACTGCTGAGCAACTCTTCAATCCTGTTAGGAACAAATATTTTGATTTTGAGTTTTAATTTTTTTTACTAGTGAGTTAACTTCATTTTTATTGGTTATTTTATTTATTACACTTCAAATGTTGTCCTCCTTCCAAGTTTCCCCTCCAAAAACTCTTTCCTCTCCCTTCCCTGCCTCTTTGAGGGTGCTCCCTCAACCATCCATCCACTCCTATCTCAATGCCCTAACATCCCCCTATGCTGGGCATCAAGCCTTCACAGGACCAAGGACCTCCCCTCCCATTGATGTCAGATAAGGCCATCCTCTGCTACATATGCAGCTGGAGCCATGGGTCCCTCCATGTGTACTCTTTGGTTGGTGGTTTAGTCTCTGGGAGCTCTGGTTACTTGATATTGTTGTTCTTCCTATGGGGTTGCCATTCCCTTCAGTTCCTTCTATCCTTCCCCCAATTCTGCCATTGTGGTCCCTGTGCTCAGTCTGATGGTTGGCTGTGAGCATCTGCATCTGTATTGGTCAGGCTCTGGCAGAACCTCTCAGGGGACAGCTATACCAGGCTCCTGTCAGCAAGTACTTCTTGGCAACAGCAATAGTATCTGAGTTTGGTGTCTGTAGATAGGATGGACCCCTAGGTGGGGCAGTCTCTGGATGGCCTTTCCTCCAGTCTCTGTTCCACTCTTTGCCCCTGCATTTCCTTTAGACAGGAACAAATATTCTTCAAAAATTAAAAAATATATTATTTTATGTGTATGGGTGTTTTGTCTACATGTATATCTATGTACCATGTACATTCAGTGTCCAGGGAATCTAGAAGAGAGCACAAGATCTCATGGGACTGGAGTTACAGACAGTTGAGAGTTGTGGGTGCAAGGAATAAAACCTGGGTCCTCTGGAAGAACAGCCAGTGCTTTTGACCATAGAGCAATCTTTGTAGCACTGTGACAAATCTTTTCAAGTGAGAAAAATTCTGGAAAGTTGGTGGAACCTCTGGAACTGGCAGAGCAGGCTGAGTAAGCTCTTAGCTTCTCAAAGCCAGAGAGATGCAACACATACAACTTAAGGAAAAAGAAGAAGAGAAAGAAAAAGGAAAAAAGAAAAGAAAAAGGGAAAAAACGAAACTGAACACCTTCTTTACTTCTGGTCCCCCCCCGCCCTTCACTTCTTCCTTGCAATTTCCTTGGCTAGTTTCCTCTGTGGAATGTTTTAATAAAACTTTTTTTTTTCATGATTTTTTTCTAGAACCTCAATATAACAAGAGGTACTAAAACAAACCTATTCCTGAAAGTAAAACCCTATAAATCTTGTTGGTGGGTTGGAGAATTGGCTCAGTAATTAGGAGAGGTCTCTGTTCTTTCAGAGGACCAGAGTTCAGTTCCCAGGATCCACTGGGCTGCTATCCAGCCTGCAATTCCAGCTCTAGAGAACAGATATGATGCCCTCTTCTGCCTTCTGTGGACACACACACACACACACACACACACACACACACGTGTCATCACAATTCATGTATGCATATAAATAAAAAAGTCTTACTGTCACTGAACTAAAATCTGGGCAGGAGAACACAATCCTGGGGGAAGAAAATGGAGAGTGAGCAGGTCAAGAAGCCAAGTCTATCTACTGTCATAGAAGAGATGGGGGTTAGGTAAGCTATTGTAAGGAGGCCACAGTGGCCCTGGAGAAGGAATGTGACTTATTAGGTAGTCCTGAGAGGTGATAATAGAGAACATGTTTGTCTTTGATAGAGGAATGGCCTTTGTAGATCGAGGAGCCAGAGAGGTCAAGGATACCACAAGAAAACCTATAGAGTCAACCAACCTGGGCCCATAGGGGCTCACTGAAACTGAACCACCAACCAGAGAGCATGCATGGGATGGCCTTTGAAGCGCATATGTCTGCCTTTGATAGACACACTAACAGAAACAAGAGTGAGGTAGATTAGTTAGGGATCTTTCATGTAAAGGGAGACAAGGCTTAGATTTAGGACAGGCTCTCCCACCATCTGAGAGAGAGAGAGAGAGAGAGAGAGAGAGAGAGAGAGAGAGAGAGAGAGAGAGAGAGAGATTTTTTTCCCTTGGATTGGTGGCTGTCTGTCATATAACTTCAAGGAAATAGACATAGACATCAAGGAAAGCAGTTTTTTTAAATTTTTTTAATTTTTAATTTTTAATTTTTTTAACCAAAGATGATTGACCCTTGGAACAAACAATGTTGAATTTCATGGGGATCTGTCTGTTCAGCTAACAAGACTCAAGCTGGGCCCACTTTTGTTGAATGACGATAAATTCTTTGTTTCCAGGACTATATTAGCTTTGCAAAAGCTCTCTGTACTTGAGAGAACCTGGTCAGTGTTCAGATGAACTAAGTGAGAATCAATGAGATCAGGTGCTAAACTCTTCTGGCAGCAAATGAGTCTTACATATGAATCATGAGTCAAGTTTGAGGAAGTTCAGCAAATGCTTCTTGACTTCAATTTAGAGATACAGAAATGCTTTAGGGAAGAATTCTCACTAGGTGTGAGTATTCCGTCTGTGGCATCCTTGTTGGAGGGATTTTCATAAGAATTTCCTTAAAACTAGAGGAACACTACTTAAATATACATAATTTAGATCTAAGACCATTACTGTTTTTGCAGTAGAATATGGAATCAAGGCACAAGAGGGACCGTTTGCTCTACTTGGGTAGGCCATAGTGTACAGGTCACGCAGTCTCGAAGGAATACCGTGGCTGCTTGGATGAGGTGAGAGAATGTAACTTAAGGAGGGCTGTGGAGTTGGGGCAAGGAGATGGAATCTGTGCCTTGTATCTGAGGCATCACGAGGATTGGCATTGCCATTAGTAAATGGGCCTTAGCCTGGGGTCCTGGTCTGAGAAGAGTCGGTGGTGGGGAGAAAAGACAAACAGCCCAGTCATTTTCTAGTTTCCCTAAAGTTCAGCTTCAGTCTCCTTTGGCTTTGTGGATGCCCCTGTGTCCTCAGAACAAACTCTTTTCACTCGTGCTCATTTGCACGTTTTTCAGTTTCTCATAGATGCCAAGAGATGCTGAGGAACTCAATCCACTCCCCACTGACCAGTGCCAGCCCCTCTAGGGCAAATGGTGGTCTCCATAAAAGCTTTTCTGGAATGGCGAGTCCAACTCTCATAAAAGCCTATGTCAGGGCACAGAAACCATTAATTAGAATCTCATTCAGTACCAAGCTTTTATAGAAATCAGAGCCAATTTATTCCACTTTTTGATTTTTTCTCTATTAGAGATAGGCTGCAAGTTTATTTCCTCCTGGAAGTGGATTTGAGAACTCCCCATCAGTATTTCTCAAACTTCATTTACTGTAAGAATCACTCAGGAGGTGTAAGTTAAAAAGTCAGATGGCCTGTCTCTCTGGATGTGGTCCAGAGGTCTGAGGTGGAGCTAGGAATCTGTATTTTTAACAAGCATCCCCGGTGATGTCTGTAATCAGGGAAGCTGAGAAACATTGTACTTAAATACGGTTAATGTTACCCCTTGCGATTTGCTGTCTCCAAAGCATTTCCTCACCTCTAATTGCCTACCAGTGCCTACAAGTTCAAACTCTTCCTTCTATTCAAGGCTCAGAACACATGCCAATGTCTTCATGATCCCAAATCATGAAAAAAAAAAAACAATGAAAAAGTTCCTTTTTACATTTCAAGTACCAGAGGGCTGTGTATGGCCCAACCTATCCTTGACCGTTCTCTATAGCATTCTTAAGTCATTTTTCTAAGGTCCTGCACTAGAATGTATACTGCCCAAGGGAGGATGCTTGAATCACTGACAAGGAGAAATAAAGTGGACAACAGGGGAGGGTGGAGGGAGGGAACTGGGTGGGAACTGGGGTGGGGAGGGGAACGGGAGAGATCAGATGTGGGGAAGATGGAGGGAGAGAGAACTGGAATCGTTAGGAGGTATCTTTTGGACAAGCTAGAGACCTAGGATCATAGAAACTCCCAGGAATCTATGGGGGTGTCCCTAGCTAAGTCTCCTAGCAATAGGAGATATGGACTCTGAACTAGCCACCCCCTATAAGTAGGTAAGACTTCTAATGGAGCGATAAAGGCACCAACCCAGCCACAAACCTTCATCCCACAATTTTTCTTGCCTGCAAGATGTGCAGGGAGAAAGAGAAAGCAGAAACTGAAGGAATGTCCAACCAATGACTGGCCCAACTTGAGACCTGTGCCGTGAGAGACAGCCCATTCTGACAGTATTAATGATATTCTGCTATATTTGCAGACAGGAACCAAGGCTAACTCATCTGAGTGACTTCCAACCAGCAGCGGATGGAAACAGATGCAGAGACCCACAGCCAAACACTAGGTGAAGCTTGGAAAATCTTGTTAAAAATGGGGAGGAAAGATTAAAGGAGCCAGAGAGGTCAAGGATACCATAAGAAAAACCTATATAATCAACTAACCTGGGCCTATAGGGGCTCACTGAGACGGAATCACCAACCAGAGAGCATGCATGGGACAGACCTTTGCTCCTCATACATATGTAACAGATATACAGCTTGGCTTTCATATGGGAGCCTGAACAGCAGGTGCAGGGACTGTCTTTGATTCTGTTTCCTGCCTTTGCATCCCTTTCACCTAGTTCTACTTCAAGTTGATATGTCTAGGCTGTTGGTATCCTACCTTCTGTGAGGAGAGAGGAAGGAGGAGGGGGGCGAGAGATGTGAGGAGAAGGGGTTGGGAGGAGAGGAGGGATGGGACTGTGAAGTAAATAAATAATGGAAAAATACAAACCCATTTTTCAAAAGTATCACATTAAAAAATGTATTCAGGGATTCTTTGTAGCACTTATCAGAGGGTTTGTGAGAAACTGTACTTATAGGATGTGTATAGGGACCAATGGTGATCTTCTACTCTGGAGGCAATCCAGTCGTGGCTCAAGCATTCCAAAGGGTTCCACTTTGCTGAGAGCTAGAGCTGTTGTTGAATTCTCTAAAGTCAGTTACAAAAAGAACTTGCATCTTATTGTGAGTGTCTTCCACCCACCTCTTGCTGACAGATCGAAGAGTTTTAAGACCCGTGTCAAGGAAAGGTACAACAGGGTTTGTGAATTAAAGAGCTGGCTTGGGGGAATTGAGAGCTAGGAACCATGTCTTCTCTTTTTGCTTCAGTGACGAAGATGGCTTTGAGTTTGTCCTTTCCATTTTATATAGAATGTGCCACTGCTCATGAGGACTGAGGGTTGGAGAGATGGCAGCAATGAGAAGGGGCCCTGGAGTGGGGTGGGAGTGACTGCATTCTCATTGTTTAACTTGACAGGGAGACGCTGGAGGAAGCTCTAGGAGGACTGACAAGAGATATGCTGTTTGGGTGCAAGAAGCTAAGTCACAAAAGGGCATAGTCTGGGCTACCCATTTTTAATAGATGCCTTTAGGAGAAAGAGGCAGAGTCACAGAGCTGCTATAGATTTGTATATGGGGGCTTATGCAGGGAGAAGTCCTTGCCTGTCCTCTGCAGAGAAACATGCATCGCTATGAAACTCTAACACTTGGGTGCCTGCCAGGAAGAAAAGAGCAGAAGGAGAGAATGAACTTGCTACCTGTGGTCTGTGGCCATTGAAGCAAGAGGCTGATGACTACCACTCAACACCTAGGGCTGAATACTTGGGGTTGAAGGAGGAAAGCCAGGAGAGCGAGGAAACTCACAGGAAGGCAGCCGACCCCTCACCTCCCTGGCCCAGGCACCGGAACAGTGGCTCAACTGCAGGTGAAAGAAAAAGAATGCTTTGCCCAGGTGTGAGATGACTTTAATAATGAAACATACTTGAAAAATTAATGAGCCCAGAGCAGATTCTTTTTTTTTTTTTTGTTAAGTGAAAGTGGCTACTCAGAGGGAAGATTCATAGAAAGTAAAAATCACCGTCTGTGTGCTTAAATAAGGGCAAGACTGAAAAGATTATCATGGGAAGCTTATTTGTAATTCTTTTTTAAAAGTTATTATTATTGTTGTTATTATTATTTGTACTTATTCATTTTACATGCCGATCACTGCCCCCTCCCAGTCATTCCTCCCACAATCCCTCCCCCCTGCCCTCTCCTCTCTCCTATGAGCAGGTGGGGGCCCCTTGGGTATCCCCACACCCCAGCAAGTCTTGGTGAATCTAGATACATCCTCTTCCACTGAGGTCAGGCAAAGCAGCCCAGCTAGAAGAACATATCTCAAGTACTGGCAACAGCTTTTAGGTAGCTCCAGCTCTACTAGTTCAAGACCCACAAGAAGACCAAGCTGCACATCTGTTACATATGTGCATATGTGTGTGGAGGCCTAGGTCTAGCCTGCATTTGTTCTTTGGCTGGTGGTTCAGTCCCTGAGAACCCCAAGGGTCCAGGTTAGTTGATTCTGTTGGTCCTTCTGTGGAGTTCCTATCCCCTTAGGGGTCTGCAGTCCTTCCTCCTATTCTTCCATGAGAGTCCCCAAGCTCCATTGACCATTTGGCTGCTGGTGTTATTTGTAATTCTTACATGGCAATATCCCGTGGCCTTTCCAACAATACTGCTGAGGAGCTGATGTGCAGATAGACCAAGTCATTTGCTATTATGCTGATTCTTTTTATTTATGTTTTTTCATTTTTATTTTGTATATGTGTCTTCACAGTTTCATTACAGTAAGATTAGAATGTAATTAGTTGTATGTTCTATGTAATTTTATAAATTTCAACAAATGTCTAAAACATGTGAAACCACCAATGTAATAAAGGTAATGAGCATATCGACTACCTCAAATGTTTCTTTTTTAAAAGATTTCTTTATTTATTTTATGTATGTAAGTGTACTGTAGCTGTACAGATGGTTGTGAGCTTTCATGTGGTTGTTGGGAATTGAATTTTAGGACGTCTGCTTGCTCTGGTCAACCCTGCTTGCTGTAGCCGACTTCAGACACACCAGAAGAGGGTGTCAGATCTCATTACAGGTGGTCGTGAGCCACCATGTGGTTGGTGGGATTTGAACTCAGGACCTTCAGAAGAGCAGTCAGTGCTCTTAACCACTGAGTCATCTTACCAGCCCCCAAATATTTCTTTTATTGTCTTTTATAACCCTGTTGTCCCTTTGTCCCTTCTTTTCCTCCTCATGACCCTTCTCTCCCAACCTCTGAATCCTTAGGTGACAATTTAATCCATACATACATAATGCCATGTTTTCACTCATTTATATCTTCATTGTTATGTAAGTGGTGTTGGTCAAAGTATTCTATTTTGGATCTTTTTCACTTAGCATGCTTACCTGACAACTCACCCATATTATAGCATATAACAGGTTCACCTTTTATTCCTTTAAGAAGTATTTCATGATGTGCATAGACAATAATTTCTTTATCAATTCCCAAGTCAATGAACAGTGGGATTGTTTCAGCTCTGCTATGTATCTTTCTGTATAACCTTTCATACAGGCATTTGATTTTATTTCTTTGGGTAGTCATCTAGGAAGTGGTATGATGGGACCACAGAGTATGTTTAAGCAATCGCTACACTGTTTTTCAAGGTGGTTACAGCATCTCCTGCTTCCATTAGCTATGTCTGAGGGTTCCATTTCGACTCCCGTTGAAGTGTCTTTGCAATGTTGGACATTCTGATCTGTGGCTGGAGGCATCTCATGTCTGCAGGCATCTTCTTGCTCTCACTCGCATTTGGCGGTAAGTTTTCATGTGCTCACTTGTCATATCTGTGCTTTCTTTGGTGAAGTATCATATCATGCATCTTTTGCCCATTTAAAAGTTGGATTACTTGTTTTCTTGTTGAGTTCTTTTGAGCATTCTCCACAGATTCTGAGTATGTCTTTTTTTTTTTATCAGAAGTTACAGAATATTTTTTCTTCATCCATGGCTTATCTTTTGGGGGAACAGAGTTTTCTTTTAAAGAAACATTTTGATACTTTTTAACTTGCTTTGTCCAATTTAACTGCTTAACAAACTCTGGGTTTGCCATTAGATCTTTCCCTAGCCCTTTGCATCCTTAAAGAACATCATTTTGGGTTGTTACATGGGTACTGAGATTACCAAGTTTTATCTTCTGAATTCTCCATTTTTTATGCTTTCCTATCTCACCAGTTGATTCCTGAACTTTCTGGTGATGTTGTGCTCTGTGGTATTCACTTGTTGGTGGAATAGCCATAGACAAATGCCAACCCGATCACTCAATTAGATCCTTTTATTGGTGTGACATACACCTACATATCTTTTAGCTCTTATGTTACTGTCTTTGCTCATTGCTTAGACAAACTATCTGACATTACTCCAAGGGAGGGAGAATTCATTTCTATTCAGTTGAAGGGGATACAGCTGATCCTGACCAGGAAGGCAAGTGTGGCTTGCAGCCATGACAGCGGGTGTGTGAGATGGCTTCGTTACATGTCAGTAGATCTGGAAGCACAGAGCTTAGATTGGAGGTAGGACTGGCTATAGTCCAAGTCCTGTACCACTGTAGGCTGTCTACATGAATCTCCTAATATCCTCTTACCTTCTAGTGGATCCATGACTCCTCCAAACAGTGCCACTTGTTCTGCCTGTGGGGGGCATTTCAGACTCAAACTTTATCAGATCTAGAGCTGATTCTGTATTTGGATGTGAGAAACAGGATCTGGATCTTGTGTTCTTATTTATTGATAAGAATGCTAGAATGCTCACAGTCATCCATTAGACAGACCACAGGGGCCCTAATGAAGGAGCTAGAGAAAGTACCCAAGGAGCTGAAGGGGTTTGTAGCCCCATAGGAGGAACAACAATATGAACTAACCAGTACCCCAGAGCTCCCTGGGACTAAACCACCAATGAAAGAAAACACATGGTGGGACTCATGGCTCCAGCTGCATATGTAGCAGAAGATGGCCTAGTCGGTCATCAATGGGAGGAGAGGCCATTGATCCTGTGAAGGTTCTATTCCCCAGTATAAGGGAATGCCTGGGACAGGAAGCAGGAGTGGGTGGGTTGGGGAGCAGGGGGAGGGAGGAGAGGAGAGGGGATTTTCGGAGGGGAAACTAGGAAAGGAGATAACATTTGAAATGTAAATAAAGAAAATATCTAATAAAAAAAGAATGCCAGAAAAGGGGGAAAGTTCTCTGCAATTATGGGTCCATCTGTCAAAAGATGAAATCGACCTAGCAAAGTACAATCCTCCCCTTTGTATCCCCCAGCAAGTTGGTATGCTATTAGCACATCTAGCTTTAGGTTACCTGTGCTAGTGAGAGTTTTGTCACTGTGGCAAAAGTAACTGAGAAAATAGGAAAGAGTTTTAGCTCAGAGGTTCTAATTAATTGTTGATGGGTCTCATGTCTGCAGGACCATGGCAAGTCAGAACGCCACTAGCAAGGAGAAAAGGAAGTAGTGAATCTGCTAACATTGTGACAGATGAGAGAGATAGAGATAAAAATATACATTATTAATATTAATATTTTCAAATATACATATATGAAAATCCACCAAAAAACCCAATATTTAGTATGCTTACTTAGAAAGCCATTAATTGAAAGGGAGGATCAGGGTCTCTATTTAAGAGTGTTCATCAGTCACCAATTTCCTCTACCTAGGCCCAACTTCTAAAAGTTGCCCACCTCCTGAAAAAAAAAAAACATGACTAAGCAAACAAGCCTTAGTACATTGGCTCTGGGGGACATCTGATATTCAAACACTAATAACATTAACCTACTGACTGATTGACACTACACAAGGACAAACAACGGAATCCATGGGTACAGTCTTGGAGACTGATAAGTATCCTTTGAGTGACTTCTAGATATCAGTCAAATTGATTTCAATCCGTGTGGTTTTCCTTTTCCTTTCATTGAAAAATGCATTCCCATGCTTTTGTTCTCTGCTTAATTCTCAGCCCTCTTCAACCCTCCTAATATCCTCTCACCAGGTTTGTAGAGGACTCACATTTCTTTATGAAGAATTCACCATCCCTCTACCTTTTCTAGTTTAAGCACTCTCGAATCTCTTATTTATGGTAACAACCAGTCTTCCTGGGTGTCTTGCTTCAAGCCCCACAGATGGTCTGAGCATAAAATGTACCCACACTATTTCAAATGACAATTTCAGGTGCTTCTTTTTTCATTTCCTGCCTGGGTGCCTTTCATTAGATTTCCAGTCTTCAGCTCTCTCATCTTTGACATATTAGCTCTGGTAGAAAGGCTGAGGCTCCGCCTTATTGACTGCATAGAACAGTTGAACTTGCAATTCTTCTACCCATCTGTCAACCATCTTGCTACAAAGATGCTAATTGTCTTGGACAGGCTAACTTGTCAACATGCCATTGTAAACTATTTCATGTGAGCCTTCTTTTGTGGCCCTTTTTAAAAATAGAGTGTAGTGATTTAAAAAGTCTAATATTGCATCCAACCTCAAATGTGATTTGGTTCTAGAAGATTCTGGATCAGAACAGAACAGAGCACCAAACCAACCAAACAACAACAACAACAACAACAACAACAAAACCAAAACCAAAACCAAAAAACCTCAAAAAAACCAAAAACCCAAAGCAAGAAAGAAAACAACAGACTCTCTTCACCATGAAAGGACGTGTAGAAGAAAAAGTGTTAGCTGGGTTATAGATAATCATTGTCTTATACAGTGAAGACATTAGTGTGGAGTATGAGAGAGACAAGAGATAGTAAAGGACATGTGTGAATATGAGTGTGACACATTAGGTACAGGTATAAAAATGCAACAAGGAAGCCCATTATTACCTATAATTAATATGTGCTGGTAATACTTAGAAACCCTGGTGTTTGACAGTTAGCAGGTATCAGGTTCAGGTCCTTCTTGTACTTTCTTTTCCCTAGTTTGTTGTTAGGTGAACATCCAGAGACAATGTGGATTGATCTGAAGTTCCCTGTGAACTGTGTCCGAGTGTTCCTTGCGGTCTCCGCATCAGAGAACCTCTGCATGAGGGGCTTAGCTTTGTGTTCCAGGGAGGCCTCAGTGTTTGACAAGCTGGGAATGTTTTGGATTAAAATGGAAGCACGTTGGCAGAGTGATGTGGGGAAGCTTGCGTAATGTAAAATGCTTGTCAGCACCCTGCCTCAATTGAGCCTGTGCTTACGAGCACCTCAGTTTAATGAGTCCAATATACACCTATGAGTTTTTATAAGCTAACACAAAAGCAAGTGAAGGAGTTGAAACACATATGCTTTCTTTTTATTTTTTTTGACTAACTGTGATATTTCAGGTGCTCACCTATGAGATTTTCAATATCTATAAAACTTCCGTTGGGAACAATTTCTGGAAGCAGTCGTCTGTGTCTGGAGTCTAGGTTTACACAGTCCTCTGAAGAGGTATCATGTCCATGGTTTGAAAATAGGAATTAAAGTGGCTCCTTTCCCCCAATCTATAGTCTCGATTTCATATATTTTGGCTAGAAACTAAGCCCTTTGAAAAATCTAAAGCCTCTTGATCCATACAGTTATTATAAAAAAAAGTCTGCCAAACGGTCAGTAATAGAATAATTGGAAGATGAATGAAGCTCTTGTTATAGAATTATCTGAAGCTTGAAACAAAACAAAACAAAACAAAACACTTCACCTTCTTACTTTATTAATGAAAATCTTTGGACCATTGTCCTAACCTTAGTAAATTCAAAATAGTAATCATGATAAAACTAAACAAAAACAAAACAAAACAAAACAAAACACTTCACCTTCTTACTTTATTAATGAAAATCTTTGGACCATTGTCCTAATCTTAGTAAATTCAAAATAGTAATCATGATAAAACTATTCTCCAGTGGCTAAGAATTCTGCTATGCTTGAGGCTCCTATTCCTGAACATTGACTCTCATTGGAGGATGTTTATAGGACGCCATGGATTGCTCCACAGGATTGTGTAGTTCAAGTTTAGATGGTTCTGCTAACCAAACCTGAGGAAATGGTGCTTTTTTCCCCCCTTCCTTTGTCCTTTGTAGAGAAAATGCTGAAAAAGACTGACAGTGTTAGTAAGAAACAGGTTTGCTCAGATGTAGCTTAAGACACTGTAAAGCTGTCTTGAGCATTCAAGAATGTAGTGGGTTTTGCATGTGCCAGAACCCTTTAGCTTACAGCACCCCCCCACTCCAAGATCAGAAAGTTCAGGGATCCACAGAGTCGAAAGAAGCATAGCTCTAGCCAGAAAGAGTGACAGCGTGCACAGTACATATTGTATATCACCCCCTTTTAAGAGACACTTTTCAAAGAAGACATGAGATGAGAATTCCCTAGTTGGACTCTCCACTCTCATCATTACAGCATCGTTGGCACAGCAGTTCCCTGACATCTGTACCAAAGATGTTGCTGATTGCAGAACACACAATACGGGCAGGGGTTGTCAGCTGCTCTGGGTTAGTGCAGCTGATGTAATCACCAGAGTTTCATTCATAACAAGAACCCGTCTTATATGGCCCCTTAACCACTCAAATATGGATTTGTGTGGCTTGGGTCAGAGTTCAAGTGTGTATGCAGCACAAAGCAGTCCAGAATGTTCTGGTAGATATTTTATTTGCCAACAATGTTTCTTTCAGTTGTGTCCAATAAAAATAGTTTGAGTGGATGGATGGTGTGGAGAGGCAAGGTTCTCATACCTATAGGTCTCTCTGATCTTTCAACCCCCCCACCCCATGAGATCTCGACTACACTTTTCATCAAAAGCACCAGAGACACGCTTCTTCAGGATTGATTCTCAGGCCTGCTTTGCAGCGATTGATGATGTGTGCTTTCCTGGTGTAGCCATGTGGATAGTGTAACTGATCTTCTCTTACTAGGCAGTTAATGAGTGCTTTCCTTTGCCTGGCAGGCTTCTACTTCTTTTTAAAGCTCTGCTTGGGCTGCCCCTCTGCAAGGCTATTTCTCAGCACCATCCTCCAACACCTCTGCTTCTGCCCTCATAACATTGTGTGTTTAGAGATGTTGGAATACTCACACTGCATTAAAATTTTGTGTTTATATCTTTCATTCTCTCTAATAGGTGAGCTTCTCTAGGGCAGTGACATTGGCTAGCAAAGGAATATCTCACAGTTTGCAGACAACTTTAGCTGGTGTGCAGGAGTTGGATTTTTAGGTGTTACCTGCTTCTAACACTCAGTTATATTCAATTATATGTGAGAAAGATTTTTCCTTTATCATTCCTTTCCAATTGTTCAGCTAATGACAAGAAGAAATTCTGAGCTCGTCTTGCATATATTATTATTGTGCTCCTATTGCTAGCATTGCTATTTTTTTTTTTTTTTTTACTAGTATTAGGAGAGATTAACTGCAAGGCCCACAGCTTGTACCAATCAGAGTTTTGCAATATTGTTTGGTAGTCACCGTGTTTATCTATTTATATTATCTTCTACTTCTGATAAATGTTGCTCCTTTTCACTTATGATTGCTATGTGCAGTTTCCTGTTATAATAGAATTCATCTCAATAGAACATGAGTTTAATTTTGAAAGAAAAAAAACGTGTAATTGGTATGCAAGGCTGGCTCCAGCATCACCTCACCATGAGGCTGCATCCTAACCCTTAAAGCAGTCAAATGGAAGTGATCAAAGCATACAGAGAAACAAGATCACATGAAGTGCAGCATGCAGGCATTGCAGAAGCGTTGTAAAACCCACAGTTGCTATTATTGCCTTTCTGATAATGCCCAGTCAGGGCTGTGTATGGCTTGCATTTCTGTCCACAAGATCTTGAGCTTGCTCCCTGAACTCCCCAGAGCATTGCCTTGTGTGGTATTTGGTACCAATATCCCTTACAGGAACATTGTGAGGATTTTCAAGATAATCCAGGCTTCCTTTTACCCACCTACTTGGGAGCAGGGGGAAAGGTGGTGAACATTTATGGAGGATTAACATTAACAGATGGATTCAAAAGTATTGAGATTTTCAAATATGTGCAGAAGTTAGTGGTTAAGGGCACCTCTAAGATGGTCATTGTGTGTGTAAGATAGTTAAAGAGTAGATGATCACAACTTTCCTTTTCCATAGTGTTCAAAAGCTTAAGAATAAATTGTCAGCTCCTTTTCCAGACAAATGCCTTGTAGTAACAGAGTGGAGATAGGGTAAAGACAATCCATTACACATAGCAGTTAACACTGTCTTTTCCACAATAAATTTTAAAAACCACCTATATTTCAGTATAAACCCGAGTCACTTGTAACTATATAAGTGACAGTTTTTATAAATAAAAAGGTATAAACTTAGTCACCTTAAGCTGTATTTACAATGACAGAACTATCTTTATTTTTCTATAACTCAAAGTCCTATCTTTTTGCCACCCAAATCACTATAGAAAACAGAATGTTAAGAATCTTGTAGAAAACATGTGCTCCCATGTTCAGACATGCATTTGAGGTTCTGTGAGGCCTGGATGCTGGGTACAGGATGATGCCATGGGAAGTGGTCAGGATGCTCCAAGGTCAGCATGAAGGCCGACAGGATGAAGGGTCAGTCAGGACATGAATATGGTAATACTGAGCTGAATATGATGCTACTAAAACAAGATTCTATTTGCATTCACTGTCAAAAAATGTTAAGATGATGTTAACATAGATATTCAGATTGTAAGTACATGTGTTAAGGTATTTCCTAAAACAACAAATCACTGTAGTACCTGCTGGCATTTCTTGGTTGAAGGATTAGCAGTACAGTGTTTAAACACCAAGGTTTGTTTTAAAACAAAGACAAAGAGCATACATACATTTTTAGATCCATTTTCAGGATTCAGTAAGAGGCAGGGCCATGCTAAGCACTGGGAAAAGGAAATCCTTACATTTATTCATATTTTGGTAGTTATTTTCACATGTGTTTTCTAATGTAAACTGCAGTCCATTAAATCGGGCTTTGGTGACTTAAGATTGATGATATCGTGTATTAATGTCATGTAATATTTAAACTAATTTAACATTGCTAATAAATAAAAAGCAAGCATTTGTTTACTTCCATGCTATTAGTAAGAAGACATTCCCAGCAAAACAAAAACATGCATAAGCCATTAAAAGAGAATATTAACCTACTTAAGAGAGATGCTTTTTTTCTAGGAAATCTCTTGGCATGAAGATAATTGAAGTCTGGGTAAGCTAAAGCTGGCAAGCAGACACTTTGGGCACAAGATAAATTGCTTAAATCTGTTTAAAGGAGCAGCATGTCTGCTAAATAACATTTATCGTAACACAGCGCTCACAGCAAGCAGCCCTTAGTTTACTCACTCACTTATTTAAAGCATATTATTACATGTGTGGGTGAGCATGCTGTGGTTCATATGTGTAGGCCACAGGACAACTTTTGGAAGTTACTCCTCCCTTTTCACCTTTATGTGAAAATTTGGGGATCAAGCCCAGGTCATCAGGCTTGATGGAAGGCACCTTTACCCACCCCTATTGCTGATACTTAGGTAGATTTTCAACTAATTCTTGTGTGTGGACATTCTGCTGAGACTATGGAAGACTTCTTCCTTTCCTTTGCTTTTTGTATGTGGGTTTTCTTTGAAGCTGGATTTTTCTGGTTATGGGTTTTCAATAGATACTGTAATCATACATACAATTTATTTATAATAACTTTTGAAGATGGTTTATTATTTCATGTAGTAATTGGACTAGTTAGTAGTGTTTACTTTAGTCCTCTTGTGGCAGGGTAGGAAGATATCTCACCTTGACCAGTGCTAATTTTCTCTGAAATATGCATTAATATATCCTTTGCTTGTATTTCCCAGAGAATAGACACACCACTCTGAATAGAAGTCCTTGACTTCCACCAGACATCACTATGGATGGAGGTCCTCGATTTCCATCGAGGCTAAGGTTACTATCGCCATGAAAAACCATGAGCCGGAGTCTCTGCCTAGGAATCACTTAGTTCTCATATTGAAGATTTCATTTATCAATCTCATTTTGTCCATGGAACTCTGAGCTGAGGAAGGTTTTAAACTCTTATATGTAATATATGAGCATTTGTGAAGACCTTGAACTTCACCTCAAGCACCAAGGGAAAGGTTCTGACATAGTGCATAGTTGTCCCAGTGACTGATGGGAGGATCCCCCCAGGCTTGCTGGCCAGCCAGTCTAGCTAAATTGGTGAGTTCTAAGTTCAGTGAGAGATCTTGTCTCAAAGAACAAGATGGAGAGTGATTGAGGGAGACAGCCATTGCCAACCTGTTGTCTCCATGTACATGGGCACATGTGAAAACACAGAACACCTACATGCATGAGTACACACACACACACACACACACACACATGAAATGATTCCAGGTAAATCTTATTTTGTTGAGCATACTCTAGATTTCAGAGTCTCTCTTTTCATATTTATTTCATCTGTTGGCTAAAGAATTCAACTTCTCTTAATAACTAGAAAAAAGGATTCACTCAAGTGCTAATTAAATATAGGGTTTGATGAATTAAAGTTCATACTGACATGCAAACTATTAGCACCCGAGTCTTTCCACAAACCAGCAGTTCTTTGCTCTTCACCCAGAGACCTTGCAGCCAGTCGCTTTTCTGAGCAGGTCTAATACAAATTGGATCTGTTGTTTACCATTTCTTCTCTTTTGGGGTGATTCTGTTTACATCTTAAACCTGCAGACTGACTTGATATACCACTGGTAAAACTTCATCACTTGTGTCTGCTATCTCTTAGCTTTTGGATAATGTATGGAATTGAAGTAATTATAATGAGGCTGTCTGTTTTGTCATAGATTAAAAACATATGATTTGAAACAAACATACCTTTAAAAAGAAAGACAACATTTGGAACTTGTTATCTTTGTATGCAGAGATTTTTCTTTTTTTTCTTTTTTTCTTTCTTTCTTTTTTTTTTTTTTTTAAAGACAATTGTATGGGATTCAATGCTCCCTTTGACCGTCCTAGGAGACGGCAATAAGAGGCTGTAATGCTGTTTTTCCTCACACAGCTTTCTTAGCCAGAGCTTAACTGAGTTCATGGGAAAACAAATGACTTCATAGATGGAGCTGCTCCACGTTAGGAAGAGCAACCCAAGTTATGAGATGCAGTCACAGGGTGAGGGTGGGGTTGAATTGCTTTGCATTGGGGTGGAAAATCTTTTGTCTCTAAGGTGCAACAGGATTGGTCACCCTTTATCATGGTGCTGGGGCAAATGATGTTCTTTCTTTACTTTCTACATTTTTTTTTTAAATTCTATTTTTGGCAGGACTTCCAGGTCACGTATGTGCTGGAGGCTACCAGGTGAGTATGGTTTTGGCCTGCATCTGATTCCAGGAAGCTGTGCTTCCTGGTTCCTGGCTCTTTCAGAACATTTGCTCCTATAGTTTCCCTCACTGGCGCTTAGCCATTTGTTTGTGTCAAACTGGTGTATGCTATTTCTGACATTGCTGGAGGAATTCATTAAGACTTTAGCTATAGCACACCTTTTAAAATATTTCTTGTGTGTATTCAGGAAGCCTTAGGCAAAGGGGAGAGAGAGATGGTAACCATGTTTCTTTAGAAGTGGCTCTCAATTATCTTAAAGCTGAGACCCTCTAATAGAGTTTCTCATGTTGTGGTGACCCCAAGCATAAAATTATTTTGTTGCTACTTCATAACTGTAATTTTGCTGCTGTGAGAATTGTAATGTAAATATCTGCTATTCAGGATATCTTTGTTTGTTTGTTTGTTTGTTTTTCGAGACAGGGTTTCTCTGTATAACCCTGGATGTCCTGGAACTCACTCTGTAGACCAGGCTGGCCTTGAACTCAGAAATTCACCTGCCTCTGCCTCCCAAGTGCTGGGATTAAAGGCGTGTGCCACCACACCTGGCTGCAGGATATCTTATATGCAACCCCCAAAGGGGTTGCAGCCCAAAGGTTAAGAACCACTATTCTAGAGGAAGGTATATTTGATAAAGGGATCCAAAACCAAGAAGGAAAAATCTTAAGTCCCCGGGTCATTAGGATATCTGGTCAACCTAGATACCTCCAGTCCTTTCCCCTATTCTTGTCATGGTGCTTCCTAGTGGCCTGGATGGTGGTGCTCCTGCCTGAATCCTCTTAACATCTAGGTGTCTGAAAATTCTTTGAATTATGTTTTGCAAGCCCTGCTTTCCTGAATGTTCTTCCTGTCTCAGCTCCAAGCCCACCTAGCTTGCTTTCATCTTCTAAACATAATCTTTTGTTCTAGAACAGTTTTAGATCCACAGCAAAATTGAACAGAATTTACAGAAACTCCTCATATAACTCTTCTTTGTATTGCCTTTGTGTCTTCATTAAATGTCAACTGACTGTATGTATGAGAGTCTATGCCTACACTCCCTATTTTGTTTCAGAGCTAGGTATCTGGCCTATTGCCATTTTGACACTGTCTTTGTTTGCTTTTTAAGACATGGTATCACTGTGTAGCACTGGCTGTCCTGGACCTCACTATATAGACAAAGCTGGCCTCAGATTCACAGAGATCCCTCTACTTCTGTTTCCCATGTGCTAGGACTAAATATTTGAGCCACTATGCCCTGCTTGAAACTGTCTTGATTGATATAACTTTTATCAAGTCTTAAACTCAAGACATGTCAATGCTGTAGTGTGGCTTGTTTATTTTAAAAATTGTGTTGACTATGCTGGATATTTTACCTTTTTATATAAAATTTAAAATCAATTTGTTGGTATACGCAAAATATCTGACAAAAGATTTTGATTGTGGGGAACTTGATGAGGCCTCAACAAAGAACTACAGGTCACTGAGGAATGCTCAGAGATAGAGAAGTACTGTTCTCCAGGAAAAAGCACACCAATTGGTTATCAAATGCCAAATAGTCAGCCCTGAACTCTTATATACACACAAGTGACAGTATACAGACTGAGCAAGTTATATTTAGGGATATGTAATAACAATTAATGTAAAAAGATGCCATGAATTTGAACAAGAGCAAGGACAGGTATATGGGAGGGTTTAGAGAAAAGAAAGGGAGAAATGATGTGATTATATTATAATCTTAAAAAAAAAAACCCTAGTGTCCCGAACCCGCGGGACTCAGTTATTCGTGGGAGCGAGGAGGACCGTTTGTCTGTAAGAAAGGACGGGCGGGAGAGAAAGAAAGGAGACCATGCGTTTGCGAGGTTTTGTCACGGTCTCATTTACTAAGGCACAATACCCAGTTATATACATACAGCAAAAAGGAGCGGAAAGGGGCAATTGAGGAGGGGGCACAAA
>LR752404.1:0-23248 GCA_902729485.2 Mus minutoides | reverse complement strand
GATTTTGTTTGAGGATGAATTGTTTTTTGTTGCTGTTTTGGTTTGACTTTTTGAGGCAGGGTTTCCCTGTGTAACCTTGGCTGACTTGGAACTCCTTCTGAAGACCAGACTGGCATCAAACTCAGAAATCTCTCCTGCATCTGCCCCCCCTCCCGCCCATGCTGAAATTAAAGGAGTGTGCCACCATGCCAGGCTGGGGTTGAATTGAAGCTGCAGATTTAGCTGCAGAGGGCTGATATCATCACAGTACTGACCCTGATTTACTTTTAAATTGTGATTTGTATGGATAGGCTATCTCATTTTTATTTTACAATAATCCTATGCGATGATCAAATTGCATAAATGGAGGCTCAGAGAGACTGGCAGTCAGTGTTAGGTTTATAGAGGTGGGAGGCAACGGAGGCAGGAATAGAATGCTGAGACATTAGCCTTTAGAATGCTCACGCTGAATAACTTCCAAGGCAGTATTATGAAATGCTGAGCTGTGGAGTCCAACCAGCAAGGTTTAAACTTGACCTTGGCTTTTTGCTCTGTGCTAGGGACTGAACTCAGAACTTCATGCATGCTAGACAAGCACTTTACCAACTGAGCTCCAGCCCCAGCCTTATATAAACCCACGTTTAAGATTCAGGCATGAAGTGGAAACTTAAGGGTTCTTTAGAAAGTCAGTTGTGTCGGATGGTGTTTTGCTGGGGCAAACACGTGAAGGAATGTTTTCCTGAGTTGGACACAGGTGAAAGGATGTTTTTGTTAAAAGCAGACAGGTGAGGGAATGTTTTGCTGAAGCAGACACAGATGAAAGGATGTTTCTCTAAAGCAAGTAAGTGAAAGGGCATATAATGAGGGATGTATTGATTTGTAAGTAAGTGAAAGGACATGTAATGAGGGATGTATTGATTTCCTGAGCTTCATCTGTCAGGGCTCTATAGAGAGAAACACACCAGAAAACTTCTGCTGGTGTTCTGTCAGCTTCTTGCTAATTCATGGACTCTGGTCAATTGGCAGAGTGATGTCAGCTGATATAGACTCACGTGGAGTTTTGCTAAGAAAAACTCATGTGCTGAGGCAAGACCAGTGGAGGATACGTGTTGTTTGGAGGGGGTATAAATAGGACTCAATGGACAGTAGTGGGGACCTGGCTGTTCCTGTTAGGTAGTGCCGCTTTTGAGGCTATCCCAACACTATTGAACTGGACTGTTGGTACATCTGTGAAGTGTTTGCTAGTGGATAGAGCTGCTGTTGCTGAATCCTGTGAACTGAACTGCTGATTTCCTGACAACGCAGATGGGATTTGCTCCAAAGAACAATTTCTAAACAGGTCCACTTCCCCTGTATCCTAATAACCTTTCTTTTCCACTACCTCTGGTGGGTGGTGGCCTAGAAGGGAGGTTAAAGAACCATTATTAACATTAGGGTTGAGAAAGGTTTATCTACACAGGCATTTGAATTCCTGACCCTGCGGTTCGGTCCATGCTTCCACTTAGATGCTTTCCTCCTCTGGGGAATTTTGTTGGATGAATGAATTATCTCTCAGCTAGGTGGATATCTCAATTAAAAACATTCTTCTTTGAGACTGTGTCTCATCCAGTCCAAGACAAAGTTAAACCTCTATGTTGCTGAGATGATCTTAAGCTGTGGGTCTTTGTGCCTTCAACTCAAGAGTGCTGATTTGGATATTCTCTCTCTGCTTTTTAGTTAATTTTGATAAGGGTTTGCCTATCTTGTTTATTTTTCTCAAAGAATCAACTCTTTATTTCATTGATTATTTGTATTCTTTTTGTTTCTACTTTGTTGATTTCAGCCTCAGTTTGGTTATTTCCTGTAGTCTGTTCTTCTTGGCTGTGTTCGCTTCCTTTTGTTCTAGAGCTTTTAAATGTACTGTTAAGTCAATGATATGAGATCTCATTAG
Organism: Mus minutoides; assembly: GCA_902729485.2. Taxonomy (NCBI): domain Eukaryota; kingdom Metazoa; phylum Chordata; class Mammalia; order Rodentia; family Muridae; genus Mus; species Mus minutoides. The sequence goes on along the minus strand of LR752404.1, from coordinate 21,339 downwards.
TTTCTTTATGAACACACTTATTGCTATGAACTTTTCTCTTAGCACCATTTTCATTGTGTCCAATAAGTTTGGGTATGTTGTGCATTGTTTTTTGTTGAATTCTAGGAAGCCTTTAATTTCCTTCTTTATTTCTGTCTTGACCTAGTAATCATTAAGTAGAGAGTTCAGTTTCCATGAACTTGTAGGCTTTCTGTTGTTGAAATCCAGCTTTAATCCACAGTAGTCTGATAGGGTGTATAAGGGGGGTCATTTCAATTTTCTTATATCTGTTGAGACTTACTTTGTGACCAAGTATGTGGTCAGTTTTAGAGAAACTCCTGTGAGATGCTGAGAAGATGGTGGGTTACTTTGTGGCTGGGTGAAATGTTCTGTAAATATCTCTTAGGTCTATTTGGATTATAATGTCTGTTAGCTTAATTATTTCCCTGCTTAGTTTTTGTCTGTACAACCTGTTCATTAGTGACAGTGGGGTATTGAAGTCTCCCACCATCCATGTGTTAGATTTGATGTGTGATTTAAGCTTTAGTAATATTTCCTTTTACAAATGTGGGTGTCCCTGTATTTGGGGCATAGGCTCGAGACATCATCTTGGTGGATTTTTCCTTTGATGAGTATGGCATTTCTTTCCCCATCTCTTTTGATTATTTTTGGTTGGAAGTCTATTTTGTTATTATTAGATATTGTTTGATATTCGAATGGCCGCACCAGCTGGCAGGCACCACCATTTCTAGTATTATGTGCTGCTGCTGATCAGACTTAGACTTTTTTGCATGCTAAGTAAGTACTCTACCAACTCGGCCACATCTCCAGCCTATGACCATTCTGATTTCCGAATCATACCTGTCACCTTGGGTTTCACTGTAAGTTATAAAAATATTCTATTATTGTATAGAACTTTATGTGAATTCTATAGTTAGCACATCTGTTTATAAACACACCAATGTATACATTTTATATAAAAACAAATAAAAGATGTTAGTGGCCTTTTGTCAGTCATCTACAGTATTTGGTTGTGTTTTTTAATTTTCAATGAAGAAAACATTTAAATTTGCCTGAATGTCATTCTATCTCGCTGTTAGAAATCTATTCATGAATAGGCAATATAGCACTGCTTCCCAAAGGTTCACAATAGCCAGTATAAGGCAATAGTGCTGGCAGGCCTAAGAGAGTCACACTAGGTGGATGTGCAATCATAACATATGCTGGCAGGTATTATGGACCTTTTGGGGAGAAACAATAAATACAAGCTGGGCTCTAGAAAATGGCAAACCGGGAGAGCTCATGGCTGGGTGGATCAGGTTGATCAGGGCTTCACTCACGAACCATTTGGACATGGTCCCTTAGGGAGGTTAGAGATCTACCCTCCAATGTTCATTTAAAGTTTTTGGTTTTGCTAGGGGTGGGGAGAGGGAGGGGGAAAGGGGTTTCAGTTTAGATCCCCAATGGCCTCTTAATGTCTCTGATTAATTTCAGTCACTCTGTCTTCTCTTTTGTAAGATTGGGGTAATAATCTCCTGGTCTGGTAAGAAGTCTTCACTGTCACTTACAGCTCGTGCTGTTGAGCATATGCAAACACACATGTGACCTTTAAGCTTCAAGCATAGTTCATTTAGTGCTTGCCCCAGTGTGGCTAATTAAAACATGCTTTAGATGGCTTAACACATTTTCTCTTGCAACTTTTACCCCTTAGCTGGTCTCATTTTTTTCTTCCCTTCTTCTCAATTCTGTGATTCACCCAACAATCATATTATTTTAGAAAGCATTGTGTAGACTTCCAGCTCTTTGAAAATGGCCAAGAATCGACATGATAAGTTATGGAAGCGGCTTGAACCAGTTAATACCATATTAAACTATTACAAGGCTACATTTGATACAAGAGATGCTGAAAATGGGGATTAACTGTGTGTGTGTGAAGAACAAAACACTGATGTTGCTCATGGATTGAGAACTTTCAAGTAGTGGGTGTATGGTAATTAGAAGAGTGTGTTTATTACCATGGCTTCTTGATCTACCAAGTTCTAGGCTCAAAAACATTCTCTCATTCACTTGTTTTTTTCATATTATACTGAGAATAATGGTTAGTTTTCTGTCAACTTGACACAAGCTAGTGCCATCTGGAGAGAAGAAACCTCAATGGAGAAGATGCCTTTATAAGATTGGACTGTAGTCAAGCCTGCAGAAACATTTTCCTGATTAATGATTGATGTGGAAGGGCCCAGCCTACTATGGATGATGGTACCTGTGGGCATGTGGTCTTGGGGTACATAACAAAAGCAGGCTGAGCAAGCAGTGGAGAGCAAGGTAGTAATGAACACTCCTCCATGGCTTCTGCTTCAGTTCTTACCTCCAGGTTTCTGCCCTGCGTGAGTTCCTGTCTTGGTTTCTCTCAATGATGGACTGTGATCTGGACATGTAAGCCTTTCCTAGTTAAGTTGGATTTGGTCAAGGTCTTTATAATAGCAGTAGGAAGCAAACTAGGGTACTTACTGAGCACCCACTATGTGCTAATCATCATACTTGGTCTGATAACTAAAAGAGAGATGACTTTGACTTTTACCTTTTTGTTTGGCAGCAAAAGAGAAAAACAAAATATTCAAATCACATATGTATTACATTGTGCCATAACTTGTAATTGAAAGCAGAACTGATGTAAGACCTTGTTTCTTTGGTGTCAGTCTTCCAGATCTTCCAGATATCCTTTCTGATTCCTTAGAGTTCTGACTGGGCTTCAGACTTTTCTGTTTATTAACAGCCTATTTGCTGAAGAACCAGGCATCCCTAAATCTTGTTAGCAAATGAGACACCTTACCCAATATGTTCCATAAGGGTTGAATTCTGAAAAAATATTTTATTTTTGTTTTTGACACATTTATGCATGTATATAATATATTCTGATTACATTCTTGCCCCTCTTATCCCTACCCCCCACCAGTTGCTACCAATCCCTTTCCAAGATTCATAGTTTTTTGTTTTTTTTTTAAATTAGGGATTTTGGCAAAATCCTTTGACCACTTCATTTAGTGCTGTGCCGATGAGACCTTTACTTCTTGGAGTAATAGATCTTATGGGACCAATTTAGTTTCATCCAGGAAAGCAAATTTCCCAGCTCTGAATGAGATCTGATTTTCATTAGGTGGGTTGGCTACAGGATTATTTCATGAAAACAATGTCCAGAAGCGTGTGACTCAACTTGAATTTAGCCTTGTCTGATCCACCTGCATCCCTGTCTGAGTGAGGAGTGTGCCGGGAAGCTTCAGTTCAGGCTGAAAGCTTAGTTCTCTACAGACAAAACGAAAACAAAACAAAACAAAAACGAAAAGACCCTTGAGCCATAACTCTCTGCAGAAGAATAAATAAGGGTCAATATTGCCTTCCAATTAGAGGGCTGCTGCTGCCTCTCTGCAATGAGCTTCCTGTTATCTTTCTGATTCTGTTCTTATTGGTATGTATATGCGTGTGTGTGTGTGTGTGTGTGTGTGTGTGTGTGTGTATGTGTGTGGACATTTTTACAGAATTAATTTTCTCCTTCCACCTTCATGTGGTTTCTGGGGATGGAACTCAGGTTGTTAAGGTCTAGTGGCAAGCACCTCCATCCACCCAGCCATGTCAGTAGCCCTGTATCATAATTGTCAGATAATATCATTGTTGGGTGAATGGCAGAAATGAGAAGAAAGGAGGGCAGAAGGGACCATCCCCAGGAGGCACATTTCATGGGAAAATGTGCTAAGCCACCTAAATCATATTTAAAATAGCCATGGCAACACAAGTGCTAAAATGAACTATGCACTGGGCTCTTGACACTTTAAAGTAGCAAGAAAGCTTTGGGGAACAAATAGCTTAAATTTTTGTCCAAAGAAAACCACCATATAACACATCTGTTGATGGTTAGCAGATCTTCAATGTGTCTAAGAGACTGAAAATATTGTATATTTAAGAATATTGTTTTGGATTCTTTACTTTTTTATGAATTCAGCTGTAAAAAGGAAAACACTGAAATGGAGCTTCCAGATTTCCTCATGAGGACATTTAGAATGATTCTTAAAAAATTCTAATGATGTTTCATAGAGAAAACCCATCAACCTTTGGTAACTTCACACATACTTCAGCGTAGGCATGGTGTGAGGGAAGCGTTTGCTTTAGTAATTACACACTATGCACCATTGAGCTTTGATGGGTCTCAGATCTTTATCAGACATTTTCTCATGAAGAGAAATAGTCTTCCAGACTAAATTTACCAAATAGTATGATGGGGAAAATGTGTAACAGTGGGAACTCCTAGTTGGTGACTCAGGAATATTCTGTGGGAAGTCTGATTGTTGGAACAATGACAAATACAGAACCAGTCTTTATAGCTACTGGGACTGCCCTGGACACCTTGGTGTTGATCTTCTCTCACTTGAGAATTTTGGACATTGGAAAGTCCCTTCCAATGAACCAGAGTCATTGGTCATCAACCCTGGCTCTATGTTAGAATCTCTAAAAGAGGTTTCCAAATGTAACAACATGAAGATTTACCCTCAGGTTCTTGATTTGAGTTGTGTTAGGCCATGCTCACTTATATTTTAAAAAGTTGCCTAGACAATTATTGTACAGCTTATGTTGAAAACTAAGCAGAAAGATCTAGGGTACAGTCACACACTAGACAATTAGATAGAACAGGTCACACTGGCTATTTAGGGTCCATTTAATTCTTCTTTGATGTTTTGAGTCATTTTTATGACTTAGTTGGTTTGCCTTCGGTCAGTGGTATATAATATAAATTATGGTATATATTTAAATATAATATATGGGAAATTCAGTCAATCTATAATGAAAATATCTAAACCACATTTAACCCTTTCCTAGCCCACAACGTCTGTTTCTTTTTGACTGAATGTACATGCTCATCTATCTAATATAATTATGCAAATCATGTTTTGTGAAGGGTTTGTGTACAAACTAGCCTAGTGATCTAATTCTGTACCTTCTTTGAAATAGGACTTCAACATATCACTTTGTGGGATACAGTTCCACCGATAACAATAATTAAATTGTCAAATGAGCATATTTTGGAATAGGTTTCAGGGTGGTCACTTTCTTTTTGTAGTCTTGGGCAGACCTCAGAGTTAGCCTGTATTCATTTAAAGCAGTAACTGATTTGGATGGTGGACTTACACAAATTTCATATCTGAAATAGCTTGGTCAATAGGTCCATATTTCATTATAAAAGTCAGTGATAATATAGCCAAAGGTGGAGTAGCCAAAGGTGAGGGACAGGATTTACTTTCTGCTTGGAAACCCAAATCTGAACCAAACAGCCAAGACCATGGTACCAGTAAGGAAAGATGGTAAATTCTATGTTTGCTTTAGCTCACAGGGGGAGTGCCTGTGGCACTGAGCTTCTGAGAATGAGGACATAGCACAGGAGCTTAGGGGGATCAAGTAATAGAGTTCTCAGCAGTACAGCTGCAGAGAAGAGACAACTGTAGACACACAGGACTTGAGTTCTTCAAAAGCCTTCTTGTGAGCTCCCACCATCTTACTAGCTGCACAAGAAAGACTGTGGGCTAGTGAATGGACCATCCCTCTAATGTATCTGAGGCTCACAGAGAACCATAAATACTTTCAGATCTTACCAACCATGATGGGAAAATTCATTTCCACTCCACAATCTAGCATATTGAAAACTCGTCTGTAAGAGGCATACGTTCTAGAATAAATACCAGTCTTGTCCTGTCTAAGAAAATCTTAGAATCAGTGCTTTTATCATGGGAGAAATGTTCTGTTGGTTCCTATTGTAGGGAGGATGAGGTGAAAGTTCATGGCAGAAAGATCCCTAGGAAAGATTTGAGGTGTCACTAAACTGGGAGTTTGCAAACAACTAAAACGTGATTCTGCCATTGACTCCATTGGACAAATGACATGGTGGTAATGGTTATGCCATTTATTTTTATTTTTATTTTTTTATTTTTATTAGATATTTTCTTTATTTACATTTCAAATGCTATCCTGGAATTTCCCTATACCCTCCCCTGCCCTGGCCCCGGCATTGCCCTGTACTGGGGCATATAAAGTTTGTAAGACCAAGGGGGCCTCTCTTCCCAATAATGTCCAACTAGCCAGCCATCTTCTGCTACATATGGATCTAGAGATATGAGCTCTGGGGGTACTGGTTAGTTCATATTGTTGTTCCACCTATAGGGAGGCAGACCCCTTCAGCTCCTTGGGTACTTTCTCTAGTTCCTCCATTGGGGGCCCTGTGTTCCATCCTATAGATGACTATGAGCATCCCCTTAAGTATTTGCCAGGCACTGGCATAGTTTCACTCAAGATAGTTGTATCAGGGTCCTTTCAGCAAAATCTTGCTGGCATATGCAATATTGTCTGGGTTTGGTGGCTGATTATGGGATGGATCCCTGGGTGGGGTAGTTTCTGGATGGTCCATCCTTTCGTCTTAGCTCCAATCTTTGTCTTTGTAATTCCTTTCATGGGTGTTTTGTTCTCTATTCTAAGAAGGAATGAAGTATCCATACTTTGGTCTTTGTTCTTTTTGATTTTTTTGTGTTTTGCAAATTGTATCTTGGGTATTCTAAGTTTCTGGGCTAGTATCCACTTATTAGTGAGTACATGTTATGTGAGTTCTTTTGTGATTGGGTTACCTCACTAAGGATAATATCCTCCAGATACACCCATTTGCCTAAGGATTTCATAAATTCATTGTTTTTAATAGCTGAGTAGTACTCCATTGTGTAAATGTACCACATTTTCTGTATCCACTCCTCTGTTGAGGGACATCTGGGTTCTTTCCAGCTTCTGGCTATTATAAATAAGGCTGCTATGAACATAGTGGAGCATGTGTTCTTATTACCAGTTGGAACATCTTGTGGATATATGCCCAGGAGAGGCATTGGTGGATCTTCTGGTAGTACTATGTCCAAATGGGACCTTATAGAATTGCAAAGCTTCTGTAAGGCAAAAGACACTGTCAGTAAGACAAAAAGGCCACCAACAGATTGGGAAAGAATTTTTACCAATCCCAAATCTGATAGGGGACTAATATCCAATATATACAAAGAGCTCAAGAAGCTGGACTCCAGAAATTCAAATAACCCCATTAAAAATGGGGTACAGAGCTAAACAAAGAATTCTCAACTGACGAATACCAAAGGGCTGACAAGCACCTAAAAAAAATGTTCAACATCCTTAATCATCAGGGAAATGCAAATCAAAACAACCCTGAGATTCCACCTCACACCAGTCAGAATGGGTAAGATCAAAAATTCAGGTGACAGCAACCCACTCACTCCTGCTTCCTGGCCTTGGCATTCCCCTACTCTGGGGCATCGAGCCTTTCCAAGACCAAGGCCCTCTCCCCACATTGATGACCAACTAGGCCATCCTCTGCTACGTATGCAGCTAGAGCCATGAGTCCCACCATGTGTACTCTATGGTTGGTGGTTTAGTCCCTGGGAGCTCTGGGGGTACTGGTTAGTTTATATTATTGTTCCTCCTTTGGGGCTGCAAAGCTCTTCAGATCCTTGGGTACTTTCTCTAGCTCCTTCATTGGGGACCTTGTTCTCAGTTTAATGGATGACTGTGAGCATCCACATCTGTATTCAGGCACTGGCAGAGTCTCTCAGGAGACAGCCATATCAGGCTCCTATAAGACAAGCTTTTAATATCTTAAACATTCATCTCACTGGAGGTAGTCATTTCTCATTGTCCCTATTAAAATTCTTGATGGCTTGAAATGATTACTAACTTATTTATTTTTGTCAAGAATATGCATTTGGAGTCTTCTCAAGATTCTTGTTTGTTTTTAAGATTTATTTTGTTTTATGTGCACAATGTTTTGCCTGCATCTGTATATGTACTGTGTGCATACCTGGTGTTGACATACCAGGTGCTGAAGGAGGCAGGAAGAGGGAACCATATCCTCCAGTCCTGGAGTTTCAGATAGCTATAACCTGCCAGGTGGTTTCTGGGAACCTAACTTTGGTCCTGTGCAAGAACAGCAAGTGCTCTCAGCTGCTGAGCCATCTCTCCAGACCCTTTCAGGTTTTAAAAAACATTTAATTTATTTTTATTTCCTGTGCATTGGTGTTTTGCCTGCTTGTATGTCTGCATGAAGGTGTCTAATACCCTGGAACTGGAGATAAAGACAGTTGTGAGATGCCATGTGTGTGCTGCAAATTGAACTTGGGTCCTCTAGAAGAACTCGTAATCTCTGAGCTCTCTTTCCAGCCCATTTCAGGGTTCTTTAGAGAGGCTGTGACTGAGTGACTTGTTGGAAGCCATTGTTGTGATGGGGCTCGGTGAGAGCAGACACTGGGTTGGAGGATGTTTCATGCAAGAACATGGGCTGTATTTAAGAGAGACTGGAGAGGAAGATTACTCCTTAGCCATTTCCTTCCTTTCTCACAGTTTAAATCGGAACAGATGCCAAATCTTTGTGTTATTTTAGTAAAGCACCTGAATTACTATTGTTACTTCGAAGCTTTCTCCAAATGTTTAAACTTAAAGATTACCAACAACATATCTAGAAGTCAATTTACCTGGTTCCAAGTGTGCCAGCATGTGGCAACCGTCTAGGCCAAGATCTAGGCTGTTGTCTAGTTGGAAAAAGATTATAAGAACAAAGACTTTTCCCAATCTGCAGCTGTCCCCCACCCTGGCCCTTGGGCCTCACTGAAGCCAAATTCAAGGCCCAAGTGAGGAATCTTTGAAGTTGCTGAGTGTTTTCCTGTTGTTTCTACTTCATGGAGGTCCAAAATGAGACACTGGCTCCCCACAATACAGCAGGTAAGGAGGGGCCCCAGTACTACTCACAGAACTATTGGCAGTAACCATTCTCTTCACTGAGGGAACAGGCCTGGGGAAAGTTATCTAAAGCTATATAGATGTTGGGTTAAATTAGTAAATCTCACCAATCTGGATATGTAGTCCTGGGATGAAATTGACATGTTTATCTTTAGATATTTTTCTTTTCTTTTCTTTTCTTTTCTTTTCTTTTCTTTTCTTTTCTTTTCTTTTCTTTTCTTTCTTCCTTTCTTTCTTTCTTTTTTCGGTTTTGGTTTTGGTTTTTGGTTTTTCGAGACAGGGTTTCTCTGTGTAGCCCTGGCTGTCCTGGAACTCACTCTGTAGACCAGGCTGGCCTTGAACTCAGAAATCTGCCTGCCTCTGCCTCCCAAGTGCTGGGGTTAAAGGCATGTGCCACCACCACCCGGCTTAGATATTTTTCTTAAGACATTAAAAAAAAAACCTCTTAAGACATTAAAAAAAAAGTCTACACATGACTGATCAGTTTGTTTTGCTTTAAGAAAAGACTAAAGCCACCAGATATGCTTACAAATTGAGTGTAGTATAAGAAACATTTAAAATTTTATTTTACATTCTTCTTTTTTTTTTTTTTTTAAATCTCCATTCCAAGTTGCATCTATGGGCCACTAACCTTCTCCCAAGTGACTAGTGGCTCATACCCATGATGCTTTGAGTGCTATACTGTAACTTGCTCTGGTCATTCCCTGAGACCATTCAATTAACTCACTCCCTGGGCAGTATGTCCCCTGGGTCACCCCATCTCTGCACACTGGAGGGTTTGTTATGGGAGATGCTGATTTAATAAGTTAACTCGGGATAAAGGGTTAATGAAGCACATTGATCTAAAGCAATGTCAGCAAGCTGTTTTGCAAAGGTCTGACAGGGAGAGTGTTTTAGACTTTGGGCATTATATGTTCTCTTTTGCACCTATGGACATGTCAATCATTTGTGTATTACTATATTCCAGAACACCAGAGACCATTGAAGTTTTGCACAGTTTTCTTTCTTTCTTTCTTTTTTTCCATTTAATTTCAACCATTTACAAATGTGAATTCTAGTCTTAGCTCAACAAACATATGAAAATAAATAGCAGAATTGATTTGGTTTGGGGATCATGGTTTGTTGACAGAAGTATAAGATATAAGCCCCCCTCTTATATTTTTCTATGTATATCCTGAGGCATTAGATTGGTTTAAAATAGAAGTAGGAGTTGGAGAGATGCCTTGGTGGTTACTACTTCTGCAAAGGACTCAGGGGGTTCCCATGACCAACACTGCATGGCTTACAATGACACCACTCCGGAGGCAGGAGATCCTGTCCCCTCTTCTAAACTCCATAGTTACCTGCCCTTACATGTGAATATTTGCCCACATACACACCCAATATACACATAGTTTTAAAAATGAAAGGTTGTACACACCGTGAATCCCAGCATCCAGGAGGCAGAGGCAAGTGGATCTCTGAATTTGAGGCCTTCCTGGTCTACAGAGTGAGTTCCAGGATAGCCAGGGCTACATGGAGAACCTCTGGTCTGACTCCACCCCCCAAAAAGAAGTCATTGCCAGTCCTAGACAGTATATTCAATGGAGTCAATGGAGAAGCCCTCTCAAGTGCTCAGACATGGCGAAACACCTGCTCGTTTGCTGTCTTGAATGCCAGCTCGGGAAAGAGCCTCATTTCGCCAAGTGCATCTATTCAGCTCCATGTAAGATCAGCTGTATTAATCTGCACTTAGAGGAGCTTTACATTATAGAGAGCTTTGACTCACAGTGAGTCAATGAAGGAACACCCCCTATTTGTCCCATGAAACACTGTGGATTCTTTCCTTTTCTAGAATCTAAGTGTCTTGCTGACATGAGTGTTCAGAGTGGTTCATTTTAACTTTTCTAATTTTTTTTTTTTTTGGATTCTGCCAATTTTGGATATATTCTTTAGCTGCAGATTGGCAATGTTGGAGGTAGGTTAGGATGAGTGTGAGTGTGAGTGTGGACTAAGTAGGATGTCTCTGCTCTACTTGGGTCCTCAGAGATACAGGCTGTTTTATTGAGTCCTTTGGCCATTGCTCAGGACCTTCAGTACTCCTCTGATCCACATCTGGACTCCAAATAGCAAACTTTGTTAAAGAGCTCATGGGAACGTTTTAAGGAACAGGTGGGGAACTCAGTTTGGAGTGACTCCAGAAAGCTTTGTCTGCTTTTGATGAACTTGCTGCTTAGATGTCCTCACAGCACGGGTTCCATGAACAAACGGTCTCCTAAACTGGAAGTAGAAGTTGGCAGCCTGTAATAGCCCAGTGTATCACTCTGTTGTCTTCTATTGGACAAGCAGTCATGGAGGACATGCCCATCCATGAGGAGAAGCTGGACCTCATGTCTTCTATAGGAGGCGTTTCAAAGAATTTATAGCCACGAAGTGTTAGATTTGAGAACTGATATGACTGATTATGTGTATATGACACGATTCTAAGATCGTTGCTTACAACCATGCTCATTGTATACCAAGGATAAGCTATCCTGGGGCAAGTTTGAGCTAGTAACTATTGTCTAATCTAAACATGTAAGTTAGACCTGGCTTTATGTCCTCACAAATCAAGACTTATTGAAACAGTCATGTTCTATCATATATGTGATAGATGGATTTTTTTTGTATCACAATACCAGCGTTGAATAGTTTTGACAGATGTTATGGCCTGTAAAACATGGAATATTTATTTCTTAACCCTTCATAGAAAATGTCTACTAACTTCTGTTTGGAAAAACTCAGGACCCCTCTCTGCATCCCCCACCCCCAGTCTTGCATCATAGGAGCAACTGACATGGAGGACACACATTATTGGAGGTAATGTGTTGCTCTGGCTTTGATAACAGTCCTTGAGAAGTATGCCGGTTCTATATTCTGCTGTCAAGTTATCCAGCATTCTGGCAGGATGGAATCTCCCAGGAGGCTGAGTGTGTTTGTTTTTGGCAACTCCTGTCTGGATCTTGGCAATGAGCTGTGTTTCTCTTCCACCTTCTGCCTCTGCATCTTTCAATTTCTCAAAACACAACTGCAGATGTCAGAACCTGGATGTGCATTTATAGCCTGGATAACTCAGATGTTGTTGCTGTAGAAGCTTTTTGGTGCCAAGTTGTTCTGGACTTTTCTGTGGGTCTTTTGGTATACTGCTTTTTTTTTTTTTTTTTTTGAGAGAGAGAGAAATGTTTTGTATTTTTTCAGAATAAAGTTCCAACAACTAGTTTTGTTCTGTGTTGTATGTTTGTTTTGTTTTAAAAGTTTTCTCTAGATTTTTGGTGTTTTTGGCACCCTGACTTGCTAAGGATAAATAAAATTGAAGAATGGTTCTTCATTTGAAATTTATACTCAGACTTCTCTTTCTCCTTTCCTCTTCTTTTCTTCCTCTTAGAAGCAATACTTTAGGCAAATGCTCTTAGGTAATCCACATCAAAAATCCACTTTAACAAAGCTGTGCTGGGGAGGTAGGAATCAAAGGGCACAATGATTCAGTCACAAAAGACAAATGAGCCTGGAGCTCTACTCTACAGTATTGTGCATGGTTAATAATTCTGAATTATTTACTTAAAAATCTGAGAAGAGGGCAGAACTTGTATTAATTGTCCCCTTCCACACTTGTACGTGTAAATACACTTGTGAGCTGAGCCCAGAGGACAGTCTCAGGTGTCGTTCCTCAGTGAACTTTATTGATTTTCTTTCTTTTTTTAGATGGGGTCTCATTGACCTGGAACTACCTAGATAGGCTAGGTTGGCTGGCCAGGGAGCCCCGGGATCTGCCTGTCTTTGCTTTCTCATTGCTGGGATTACAAGCTTATCTCATCATGCCTAGCTTTTGTTCACATGGTTCTGGGGATCAGATTCAGGTCCACATGCCAAGCACTTTACTGACTGACCTGTTGTTCTCCAGCCTTGTTGAGTGAAATGCTCCTATAACACTAAAGCAGAGGCAGGCCATTTTAGGAACTGATGCCTGTGTACCCAATATGGCTTGTAAGGACCATTTTCCCAGGTTAACACCCTCCACATTTCCAAACTCAACAGGTTGTACATGTTTAGTATCTACAGGTTTTTAGAAAAATGTTGACCACACCTCAGCTATATAATTAAAAGGTCTCAGTACAGAGGCTCTTCTCAATGTTTCCCTTCTGCTTTGCTTCTCTCTCCTTCCGATTCCCTTTGTAACACCAAAGGAGATGAGCTTATGGTCACAGCATAGCCTGAATTCCGGAGGAGGACACTTAGACTGCGTAAACTGTGTTCCCATTGAAGTCATGGCATGGGTCCCATAGTTGACACTTTATCTAAAGGTGTGTCAACTTTTGCCTTGTCAGCTCTTTATTCAGTCTCTAGACATTTAATTTTTCCTAGGGAGCCAGGACTTGAAAGCTCTTCTAGGACTGAAGCAGCGTGCTCTCCTTTATTCTCAATCTCTCTCTCTCTCTTTTTTGGTCAAACCCCAATTTTATCCATCTTAGCTATACTAATTCATAACAGGAGAAATGCTGGCCACTTTGATAACTTATCCTTGTTTTAAGTTCTGCTCAAAGTCAGAGTCCTAAATGTAATGAAATGGTAGCTACCTACTCCTACACCTTCACCCATTTCTCTGTCATTCCTTGGAAAGAGTAGAGTGGATTTACCAGCAAAGGGACAGAAGGCTATAGGAATGACCAACTTGGGCATGTGAGTTTTGGTAAACAGATTCATTCTAAGATAAATGTGTATGTTCTTTTGCTACAGATTGTTCTGGAAAACGTTTGTCAGCCAACACTATTATTGCCATGCTTGAAGTTGGGGAATTGTCCTCCTGTGTAGAGAGGGTTTCCAGGGCTCCCTCAAATATGAATCCAGCTTGGTCCACTGAATCAACTGGGGCTAATAATTGACATCAGTGTGATGAGTTACTCTGCCATTTACTCTCTGGAAACTTTATTTTATTATCCCAGTTGAGTTGATCAATTAGCATCTTAGTGTGGTAAAAGTGTTGATACATTTTTTAAAATTCCAGATGAATTATACACAATAGCTTTGCTTTGGAGGAACTGGCTTCATCCTTAAATACTGGTTAAGAGAACATGAACATCCATTGCATCCTGAGATTAATATTTTAAAAACAAAACAAAACCAAGATCAGAAAGGTAGCTATGCCTGATCCTCAGCCTCTCACAGGCTATGCACCGCCCCCCACCCCTTGCTCTCTTTCTTGTCCCCACCCCACTGTTCTTCCTCTATCCTTGACTGCATTTTTTCTCCATTAGTTAACATCTTATTCTGGGCCAGCATCTGAAATAATCCAGTGTCCTTGAACTCCATTTTTTATTATTTGCTTACTCAAAATCTCCCGTCTTTGCACACGAGAACATTTGCTCTCCTAGCATCATTTCTTAAGCAGTCTCAGTCTCTTGGAGTCCTGCCTTTGGCTGCAATCAAGCTTCAAAGACAAGGGTGAAGCCCTTCTGTGAAGCAACAAGGAAGACTTTTGTATAGGTAGAAGTTGTGGGGGAAGTATTGCAAAGAGTCATGGAGTAATAGGATGCTGAACAGCAGTGCAGAGACATAACCCTTGTTTGAACATCTTGGAGGAATGATAAACTCACAGAATATCTTGCAAGGATGGATTATTTTGCTGTGAACTAGAACAGAGCCTAAGCAGTCCTATGGCTTGAGTCTGGATGTATTAGTCAGGGTTCTCTAGAGTCACAGAACTTATGGAATGTCTCTGTATTAAGGGAATTTATTATAATGACTTACAATTTGTAGTCTAACTAACCCAACAATGGGCAGTGTGATGGGAAGCCCAAAAGTCTAGTAGTTTCTTGATCCACAAAGTTAGTTGTTCCACCTGGTCTTCTGTAGAAGCTGAAATCCTGAAGAGGCAGGTACCAAGAGATGTGCTGGCAAGTAAGTGAAGCAGGTAAAGAAGAGTGAGTCTTCCTTCTTCCAATGTGTCCTTATATAGGCTTCTAGCAGATGTGGCTCAGATTATAGGCGTACGACCATGCCTAGATCTAGAACTTGCTTTATCCCAAGCTGATCTTGTACTCAGAGATCAGTTTGCTTCAGTCTCCTGGGATTAAATGCATGTACTACCTTGCCTAGGCCTACGATTTTCATGGCCACTGTGCCTCAAGATCTCCATGTTAAGATCTGGGTCAGAAGCCTGTGTTTTCCTCTGCAAGATCTGGACCACAGGTGTGCCCCTCATTTCTGGATTGTAGTTCATTCCAGATATAGTCAAGTTTACAACCAGGAATAGCCATATCACCAGGTGAAACCTTCTTATATCAAATGCAAAACTGGAAAAGACTTGAAGGAAACAAGCACTAGTTGATTTGTAGAAGAAGCTACAGGAAAGTTTTGTTTGCCACAGAATATGATATTGACCAGGACTTAAGTCATGTGTATGCAGTCCTTGAGGACCAAGGAATCCAGAGATGACATTGTCCAGAGTCCACAAGGTAGTTGATGTGAAACAGCACCATGCTTTGGTAGCCTTTGAGGCAGTCATATATAAAGACCTTCACTCCTACAATAGACTTGAAACCACAATGAGAGAGGCTAACATTTTCAGCAAGTTTTTTTTTTTTAATGGAGCTTCTTCTTTTTTTCTTTTTTTTATTAGATATTTAAATATATTAGATACATTTCAAATGCTATCCCGAAGATTCCCTATACCCTCCTCCCGCTCTGCTCTCCTACCCGCCCACTCCCACTTCTTGGCCCTGGCATTCCCCTGTACTGGGGCTTATAAAGTTTGTAAGACCAAGGACCCTCTCTTCCCAATGATGGCCGACTAGGCCATCTTCTGATACATATGCATCTAGAGACATGAGCTCTGGGGGTACTGGTTAGTTCATATTGTTGTTCCTCTTATAGGGTTGGAGACCCCTTCAGCTCCTAGGGTAATTTCTCTAGCTCCTCCATTGGGGGCCCTGTGTAATGGAGCTTCTTCTGCTTTGCCTATAAGAAATAAAGCCCCAAACAGTTCTCCAGAAAGCAGCTCAATATTTGTTTAAAATCCTATAGAAGAGGAAGAGGAAGGATTGTAGGAGCCAGAGGGGTCTAGGCCACAAGATCATGGCCCGTAGCATTAACTAACCTGGGCTCATAGGGCTCACAGAGACTGAAGGGACAATCAGGGAGCCTTGTATGGGTCGGATCTAGGTCCTCTGCATGTATGCTATTGTTTAGCTTGGTATTCTTGTGGGACTCCTAACAGTGGGAGTGGATGCTGTCTCTAACTCTTTTGACTTCTCTTGGGACCCTTTTCTTCCTGTTGGGGTTGCCTCACCCAGCCTTGATTTGAGGTATGTGCCTAGTCTTATTGTAACTTGTTAAGTTGTTAAAAAAAAACCCTTTTTATTGATTCTTTGTGAAGTTCACATCATGCACCCCAGTCCAACTCATCTCCCCATCCCCTCTTATCTGACCTCCACCCTTGCAAGCTTACTACACCAAATAAAACATAGAGAGCAAAAACCAAACAACAAACGAACAAACAACAACAACCCCAAGCCAAGCCAAACCAACAAACCAAACAAAACCCAAAACACTAAAATCATCTCATAGTTGAAGCTGTGGTGTGTTGGTATGCCCCACAGGATACCTCTCTGTCCATGCACCTTCACTTTCAAATGTTTATTGCAATGAATCATTGGTTTAATTCGAGGTCTCTGGCTTCTGTTACACTATCAGTATTGGATCTTCACTGAAACTTCTTCCAGTTGTTTCCCTCTGTCATGGAGATCCTGGAGTTTTGGACTGGCCCTTTTATGTGCTCCAAGAGTTCACAGATGATGTAGATTTTGGGGTGGGCCAACTCAAAGCCTTGGGTCTTGGCCTGGGTGACAGCTGAGAAGGTCAGAGCGCAGGCTCCCCCTTATCTGTATTATCAGGGCCAACTTTCCAGCTCTGCTCCAGTTGGGCCTCCCAATGCTTCCATCAGCAGGAGGCAGGGGGCAGCTCTTCTGTTCTCATGCTCTTGGGGCTAGCTCAGACAAACCCAGGTGTCTAGAGCCAGCACCACTGTGCTTCCCAGTCAAGGTGCAAAGCCTACTCTCTCAAGGGTCTGGGCCAGTTCTCCCGCTCTCAGAGCCTTCTAGTTGGATCATCCATGCCTTCCCCATCAAAGACAGGTCTAGGCAGGGATAGTTCTGCTCTCATGACCCCAAGGCCAGCTCTCCCAACTGTCTCAAGTGGTGAGGAAGGTTGGGAAGGTAGATAGCACCCCCCAGCCCCACCAAGGCTGGCTGGCTCACCCACACCCAGAGCACTGCAGCCAGTGGTGGGTGGGGCCGGTTCTGCTCTGCCCCTGAACATCCATGTGGTTCTTGGTAGGTACCCAGACCAGAGAACTCTCAAGGATCTTTAGATGTAATATGCACCAAAGACGCTCCCACAGAGGCCCCTGCCACTGCATAGCCAGGGAACCAGACCTGGCCCTCAGCAGCAGCACTGGTTGAGACTTGTCACCAGGTGACAGAGATGGTCACTCACAACAGGTAGTTATCACTCTCCATCCTCATGTCTCCAGTTTCCTCTCTCTTCACAGTGCTCAGACCATTCTGCTTCTCTTTCTCTCCCATCTGTCCACCACATACTTGCATCTTGCAGTAGCTCCTGCTACAGGCAGCTCACATGGCTGGTGGGACTCTGGGTGACCTCCTTTGACGGCTGTGTGACATGGCAGCTAGCGGGCCTCTGGGTGTTTACAGCCCACCTGTGTGACTTAGCCAGTAGGTCTGTGAACCTCTTTCCCTTCTTGTCCCAGGTTGTGTGGTAGTGGGCTAGGCTCTGTGTGTCTATGGCTGCCTGCGCTGTAAGGGGTGGGGCAGGTCTGTGTGAGCCTTTCTCAGCCTGTACTGCATGCATGGTATGACACTTGACAGGTCTCTGTCTTCCTCTCCTGCTCTTTTCTGAAGGGAAATAGAGGGGGAGTGGATCTGGGGGTGGGGTGTGGAAGGAGAGGAGGGAGGTAAACTGTAGTTGGTATGTAATATATAAGCAAGAATACATAACTAAATAAATCACAGTTCACTGTCAGTATCAGTGTCTCTGAATGGAGAGCAGGGAAGGGGTGGCGTGGGTGAGGCAGATGAGCTCAATGCACAGTATGAGACTTTTGTGCATTGTAAGAACCTCTCCTCACTGCTCACCATCATCTATAGGGCAGAACACAGGGTCCCCAATGTAGGAGCTAGAGAGAATACCCAAGAGTTGTAGGGGTCTGGAACCCTATAGTTGGAACAACAATATGAACTCATCAGTACCCCCAGAGCTCATGTTTCTAGCTGCATATGTATTAGAAGATGGCCTAGTTGGCCATTATTGGGGAAGAAAGGCCCTTGGTCTAACAATGTTTATATGCCCCAGTACAGGGGAATGCCAGGGCCAAGTAGTGGGAGTGGGTGGGTAGGAGAACAGGGCGGGGGGAGGGTATAGGGGACTTGTGGGATAACATTTGAAATGTAAATGAAGAAATTATCTAATAATAAATAAATAAATAAATAAGAACCTCTCCTCACAGGGAGGCAACATTAATGTTTCAATTTTATAAAGAATAAACCAAAGCATAGAAAGACTGAAAAACTCACAGTTATATGGCTAATAATAAATCAGTATGCAAATATCTACAATCCTCAGAGCTCAGAGTGTAGCCCATAGTGGTGATGGGAAAAGTAGAATACTAAAGGAATATAGTGTTCAGAAGAACGAAGTCTCTCATGTCATGGTTGGCCTTGGGCTGGGGTCAATGGTCACCGCTCCTCAGGAGACGTGGGGAAGACTGAAGCCAGTAAGGCAACAGCCCAGATCATAGGAAAGGGCCAAACCCGAGAGAAGAACGAGCAGAGAAAAAAAAAACCTAGAAAAAGAGGGAAAATTATTCAAATCAGAGTGGCTTCTCTGTTCCTACAGGGAAGTGGAATGAAATAAGAAAAGAAATCAGTTTTGGAGCAAGATATGTTAATAGTTGCCGATGCCTTTCCCATTTGATAGGATGTCACGGTGGAGGACCGACTGCAGTGTTGAGTGAGGTAGTTCTAGAACTAACCGGCTTTACCAAGTAGAAGGTAGTCTGGCTCGATTTTTCTGCTCTTACAAAAGCTGCAACTGAATGTACTTCAGATCAGAGTGGAATGGAGAGCGGGCACTGGGCCAAACACATGTAGGCAGGTGCTGTGAGACTTCTCCACACAGCTCTGCCAAAGTACTCATGGGTGACCTTGGCATCGAACTGGAAAAGCATGCTATTCCATGCCTGCCTCTGGGGAGGGGGGAGACCTCCCGACTTATCTGGATTTGATATTGAGGTGATATTTGAACACATGGCTCCGAAGGTGTCAGAACTGGCAATTCCCTACGTGTGTCTGCTTGTGTCCCATGCCTCCATCCTAACTCCAGCCTTTTTATCTCTGAGAATAACGAGCCTGCAGAATACCCATGGTAGTATCATTTGCAATGTTGGCATATTTTGAAAAAATAACAGAAAATAAGTCTGTCTCCTGACCTAGTCTTTTATCCTTAGAGGGAGCAGGGTTTTTTGCTCTGCCTGTTAACTCTCTGTGGTTAACAAAAATGTGGAAGGTAGCATCATGAAACAGAGTGGATCTGTACCATATCAGGACAGGTGTGGTTTGGGCTCAGTAGGTTTCTTTCCATCACTAATGTCTTAAAGCTACAGGCATTTATTCTTTCAAACCTCTGGAGTTAGGAAGCTAAAAATCAAGGTGTCTACTTGTCCATTGTTCCTTTGGGTGGAGTTCTTCCTTGTCTGTTCTCGACATTTAGTGGTACTTGTCCAGCCTTGATGTGTCTTGGCTGGCAGTGGCTGTGACTTATGTTCCCACTTCTCTCTCCTCGTGGGTAGCTGTCTTCACATTGTTCTTTTGTCCTCTTACAAGGACATCATAGCTTCATCTTAACTCAAGTACACCTGTAAGATACTTCCATGTAAGGTCACATTTGTAGCTAGAGTAGACCAGGACATGAATGTGTCTTTTTGGGTAGTATGATTCAACCACACAATCAATGAGACCTATTTATATTAGCTGATTGGAATGAGAATGAGAGTGAGGGGAGGAAGTCCAGGCTGGGGAGAAAGGGAAACAGGAAGCACAGGGATGCTGTGAGGTTTGTCTTATCTCTGGTTTAGTCTATGAAAACAGCCGAAGACATAGAGAATGCTTTAGGTTGTATTATCAGTAAACACTGGGAGGTAGAGGTCACAGATAGGCTGCCTGCCTGCCTGCCTGCCTGCCTGCCTGCCTGCCTGCCTGCCTGCCTGCTTATCACCTCACGTAGCTCCCATTTTTATATGTGGTAGAAACACTTGAGGTTTACTCTGAACAGATTTCAAGTATGTAGTTAGTCACCATGCTCACTTTCAGCTTTCTACTTATCTAGTAAGTTTCACTAATTCACTCTGACCTCCACTACCCATGACACACACCGTTCTATCCTTTGCTCATATGAGTTGGACTATTTTAGATTTAATATTTGAGAGTATTTGTTCTTTTGTGTGTGGTGTATTTCAATTAGCATATCCTCCACCTACAATTGAGATATCAAAAAATTACAGAATTTTCCTTTATTGAAAGGCTAGATAGAATTCTATTGTGCATATATATATTTTCTTTGTCAATTCATAGCTTTTGATGATGCATAGCAATTTTCATATGTTGGTGCTTGGGAACAGTGTGGCAAGGAAAATGGGGTTGCAGATATTGCTTAGATACAGTGACTTGATTTCCTTTGGAGATCAACCCAGAAGAGGAAGAAAATAGCTGTCATATTTTCTTTTTCCTTCCTTCCTTCCTTCCTTCCTTCCTTCCTTCCTTCCTTCCTTCCTTCCTCCCTCCCTCCCTCCCTCCCTCCCTCCCTCTCTTCCCTCCCTCCCTTCTCTCCCTCCTTCCCTACACTTCTCTGTCTCTTTCAACAACCATCATAACTGTTATCTGTGAGGTAATATTGTGCTTTGAACCACATTTCTCTGATGATTAGTGATACTGAATACTTTCCATAGACCTTATTTCTGTTTCTACATCCCTTTCGGAAAAATTCCTGTTGGAGTCTTTTTGCTCAGGATTAGCTGAGCTGTTTTGAATTTTTGTTTTACTGTTGAGTTGAAGGAGAGTATTTAATCATTTGGATATTAACACATTATCAGATATATGGTTTGCAAACATTTTTCTCTCCTTAGATTACATATTAATATTGATACCTCTTTCTTTTTATGTGCAAAAGCTCCTTCATTTGATGTGGTCCCCGTTTTTCACATTGCCTTAGCCTTGGGTACAACTCAAGAAAAATCAACGCTAAGACAGATGTCAGAGCGTTTCTTCCTGCGAGGGCATTTCCTTACATTTTTGTCTATGACTTTTATGGTTTAAGACATATGTTTAAGTATTTAAAACAGTTGTGTACTTTTGTGTAAGATAAGGCCACTGCAATTCTTCTGCATGTAGATGTCTGTTTCTACCTCAGCACTACCTGTTGAAGAGCAAATCCTTTTTCTAATGCATATTTCTG
>LR752409.1:0-82598 GCA_902729485.2 Mus minutoides | reverse complement strand
CTAGCCCTGTCTTGTTTTAACAGTAATACACTTACTTACCCTCAGTGAGGCGCTACACCTATTAGACTGCCAAGATATAGAACACTGGCAGAGTCAAATGCTGATGAGTGAGGAACAGTAGGAGCTGTCCTTCATTGATGGTGGGAATGCAGAATGGTTTAGTCACTTTATATCTATCACAATAACCAAAATCTAGGTCATACAAAATGGAAAATGAGTGGTTTTACTGAAAACTGAGCATACTTCTTGCCATGTGATCCAGCACTTGTGTTCATTGGAAGTTATACAGGAGTTCACAACTCTTTTGCATACAAAATACCTGCACGTGTTCGTTTATAGCATTTTTATCTACAGCCGACCAAATGTGGAAGAAATGAAGGTGTCCTTTAATAGGTTAATTGTAGAGAAGCATACCCAAGTAATGGATTATTTAGTGTGAAAAAAATAAGAACTATCCACTTATGACAAGATTTGGAGCATATTACTAAGTGAAAGAACCACAAAACGACTCTGACTTGTGGGTCACGCAACAGTAGAGAGAATCAAAGGATGAGAGGTTGCCTGAGGTTGGGAGAAAAGAAGGATTAGCAGGCAGCACACGCACGGGACTTAGAGGGCAAGGAAAGTGCTTTGGAGATGATTGTGATGGATAGGAGTGAGTACATGTTTTTTAAAACCTGTGGAGTGTACAGCACAAAGCAAAGGCCAATCTAAACAAAGTTTAGATGGTAGTGTAGGTTCATCAATCTTACCCACATACTACATTACTGGGGCTTCATCAGTGTGAGGGCCCAGAAATGAACAGCAGAAAAGCAATCCTTAGTTTGACTTGGCATTTATATGAGCCTTAGTAAGCGTCTTTTTAAAAAGGCTGTGCTAATGATCTTGTAATTGTCCTTATAGCTTGTTAATGAAATGTGAAGAGTTCTGATTGTATACCTACAAAGAGTGAAGCAGATCCCTGACAGCCTTTTAATACTGAAACCCAATGAGGCAGGACAAGATAAAGGGAAGAGATATGTCAACCTTTGTTCTTACAAAATGTTTTAAAGGAAAGAGTGAGTTGTATATTTGGTGTATATGCAGTCATTAAAAGACATTGGGCTAGAGAAATGATTGGCTTTTTATAACAGCTCATACCTCAATCCCAAGGAAGCTGAAAGCAGGAGGAATGCTGTGAGTTCCTGGCCAGCCTAGACTACCTGATGATAATGAATAACTAAAGTAAATGATAATGTTAGTTGTCTAGCCCCTTTGTTTTCATAGCCCTCAGGAAGAAGCACTTGAGTACAGATTTCTGAGCATACTAAGCCAGCCTGTCCTCTGTGTACTGCAAAAGGCTAACATAGGATTTTCTGTATAATTGAAAAGAATTCATATTCTCTAGAACCTATGACACATTAACATTAGTAAACTTATGTTTTGTAGACCTTGAAATATAA
The DNA here is from genome assembly GCA_902729485.2 of Mus minutoides. Taxonomy (NCBI): domain Eukaryota; kingdom Metazoa; phylum Chordata; class Mammalia; order Rodentia; family Muridae; genus Mus; species Mus minutoides. Next base: position 81,156 of record LR752409.1, on the reverse strand, counting down.
TTTTACTAATGTAATGAGGGATTTTTATAATTTATCTTAGTCTGTATTATTCTAGGTTAAGAATAAAATCTAATTTAGCACTGATCCTATTTGACAATATGATGTGTTTTTAAGATCTAATATATCACTTAATAATAGCATCTAGAAGAAAATAAATAAGTTTATGGTCCATGAAATTTTATTCTAATTTTGTTTTGATAATGAAAATACATGTTGTTTATAATATTTTTTACATTCATAGGTTGTTACTGGAGTACTGAGAAGAACAGATGAGGTGAGCTTGTAAATATATGCTAAGCCTTTATTTGTTTTCATCCTTTGTCTTTCCTTCTTACAATGCATATATTCATATTTATATTTGTATGTATGTATATGTGTATATACATACATCCACACATGCTATACTAAGGATTGAACCCAGGGCTTTGGATGTCTAGGTAAGCATGCGCCACTGTCTTACATCTCCAGCACTTTTTTCATTTAGTTTTTATTTTGAGACAGGGTCCTGATAAGTTGCCCAGGCTAGTCTTGAACTTGTGAGTCTCCTGCCTCAGTCACTGGAATCTGTGGGATTCTAGGCATAAACCATCATGCTCCACTCCTGTGATATATTTTCAATCCAGTGCAATTGTTATGGGATTGGCTTTTTTATGAGATGGTGCAATGCTTCATCTGTCATAGGTTACTCTCACGAACCCATGGTGGACTTCCTGTGTTGGTAATCCAGGGTACCATGTGCCTTTTAACAACAGCTATTGTGCTATACAAAAATTTCTTATAGAATCTTTTCTTCAAGGAATTCTTTTATAAATTAATAGTGATATGTTCATATAATATGATCTGGGTAGCAATTAAATGGATGAACTAGGCTTATTTAGTTAAGAGCAAGCATGAGGACCTGAGTTTGATCCCCAGGATCCATGTCAAATCACTGAGTACAGTTAGTGGTGCTGCTAGTAAGCCCAGCGCTGCCTGGCCAGGAAGAACAGCCATGTGGGAGACCTAAGCTAAAAGAAAGATGGACAGTACCTAGAGAATATGACAAGAAGCTGTCTGTGGCTTCTTTGTGTACCCTCAACACACACACACACACACACACACACACACACACACACACACTTTCATTCTCCCTCACACACACACACAGACAAATATGTAATGTAGTATATATACATAAGAATGAAGTAGATCTATAAATATCTACATCTTTAGATCTTAGAAATGTTAAATACAAGTACCTTTTTAAAGAGGGTGAAATATTTTTACAAGGTTTGAGAATTCAGAAAACAGTACTGTCACTGTATGTTATTTGGTATGTAAGTATGTAGTATGAAAAAAAAATAATGGAAAAGAGTTGTGCCAACGTAGTGGTCTCCTCTAGGAAGGGTCAGGAAAGCAGAAGCTCAAAGGACTTCATCTGTCTCTGCCTACTTTTTTATTTTAAGTTTGAGACTCAATTTATTTCTTAAGACATCAGAAGCAAAATGGCAAATGTTCTTAAATCTGGGTTGTGGACTTAGGAGATTTTGTAAGATCTCATTTATTTTCCTGCCATAGTTTAAAATATTTTAGTAAAAACAATAAGAGATTATGTTCAAAATAAACTTTTAAGAATCTTCAAGTAACGGCTGGATATGTGAGATTTAGTAAAAATCACATGTTCTGTCATTAACTGGCCATGATTTGACTTACTCTATCTGAATTCGATAGCTTATGAAACACTGTCGCCTGCCATTGGTCACTGTAGAATTAGTAGGTATTTTTAGTTGAATTTTGTCTCTGTATTTCTCAGCCAGTGTGATAGCTTAGTACAGTCTCACACTGGTTCATTGACCCAGTTGTTGTAAGATTGTCATTATCTTAACCCACTTTCATACAGGTAATTGTAGTTACTGAGTATCCAAATATGTCTTCTAAATTCTGAGTCATTGTGTTTCCATTGACTGCTTTGTTTTTTAAACTGCACACATTGGGGTATTTGCTTACTGACCTAGAGATGGGGAATGGAGATGAGACGGAAGACACAGCCAGTTACTTTGTATGAGAATGCTCATATGCCTCCCTTTAAACCTAATCTTCTGACTGTAACAATACAACTTTGTCTTCTTTTTGTTCTACCAGGCTACCTTCAGTAAGATTCCAATTGGATTTATTCCGCTGGGACAGACCAGTAGTTTGAGTCACACTCTCTTTGCTGAAAGTGGAAACAAAGTCCAGTAGGTTGTCAATGTGGAATGCTAACATATGTGTGTGGTAGGGCCTGGGCCTGAAAATTAACATATGTGATAACATCGACTTTTCAACTATTGCTAGGTTGAAATGTCAGGTTATTGAGAGGGAGCACCCAGCCTTTCAGAAAATGGGCGTGCTCCCAGTTGGGTTGTGGTACCTTCCTAATGTAGTAATTGATATGTCCCGATGTTGGGGATGGATATGGGTGCTTCTGTCATTGCTGTTGTTCTGTCTTTGCATTGCAAGACCCTTTCATGAAGGTGAGGGCACATTGGCTCTCATCGTTTCCTGTCAATACGCATGCTAACAAATAGCAAGTCTCTCAGGAAACTGAACTGCTGGTAGCCATGGCTTCATTATCTTGGTGATAGAAGCAGATAAAACAACTAAATACAGTCACATTCTTTGTGACTGCCTGAAGTGGCTGGGAGTATGGATATAGTAGCTGGGGGAGCTGTGAGGTCTTGACATCTAAGTTACATTGCTATGAGTCTAACACTGTCCTCAGGACTCAGAAAGATTGAAAGCTTTATAGAACACAGACCAAATCTTTCAAAAAGGTAGTGATCTTTGTTTTTGAGACCTGGCTTTTGCAGCAATTAATTAGCATCATCTTGAGCAAATGGTTGTCAAAAGACCGAAGTAAATGGACAATGTTGGAGAAATTGTTACATAGTGTGTAATGTAAGGCTTGTGATAGAAGAAGTCAGAAAATAAACATTTGTTGAAGGAATTAATTAAAAATTTCTCAGAAGGTTTTCTTCTTAGAATTGTCTAAGTTAATAATAATAATAGCCAAGGTACTTTTTAATTTGGATTAATTTTTTTTGTCCTGCATTAGTGTGTTTTCTTAGACTAGGTCTTATAGACTGACTTTCCCTGCTGTAATTTTGAGTGCCATCAATTGTATCTTTAACAATTTTATGCTGTTCATAAAAGCATGGGTGCATAGGAAAGCCCAGGCATACATATATATGTTTATCAGACCCTCGTCCTACTGTCTCTCATGTATCACACCCTTCAGTGTTCTCCAACCATCCTGACGCCTAGCAAACAGGAGAAGCCTTAATGGACCATATTTTTTAGCCACAGTTAGAATTTTTGAGGGGCAATAGTTAATGATGGATGTATGATTCAGGCACTTTTGCTGATCTGATGTAAATTCTCTCCAGTGTAGGACTTGACCATATTAGGAGCTTGTCTTTCCCTTGTATCAGTAGAGATTATTGGACTGCTTTAGCCAGCATTTCCAAATGGCATATCAGTGATCAGAAGTAGATTATTTTCCTTGTGGAAACCCTTCCCTATCCAAAAGCCTCCATTCACATGTGGCCACCCCCAGGATCTGAGACAGTGTTCTGCTTTTTAGGAACTGTTTTTTTCTATGTTTTTAAACTATTGTTATTGGCTGCTTCTATTTATAATTTAAAGATTTATAAAAACCTAATCTTTAAGCAAGCCCCAGGGCCCTTGGGTAATCAGAAACTCTGCCTTTAGCTCAGGATTTTGCAAACTTTTTAACATGGCCGTTGCCTGGGGCTATGTAAAAAGAACAAAGCTTTGCCTTTGCCCCACTGTCAAGATTTCTTGTAAAATAATTCTTGAAGAAGAAAAAAGTCTTTTTTCCTGAAATGTGGAGTGTAGCAGGTAAATAATCCTAAATGCCAGGCTGCAGGGCTTCCTGCCATATTAGAACCCTGAGTCATTGTAAGGGAATGATAAATCTGAGGTGCATTTTAGTTGTCTTCTCCTAAGCAGTTTATAGAAGCAATTTAATGCAAAAAGCCTTTTGAATCGAGTTGTTTTTTAGGTCTCTCAAAGCCACTTTCCATGTCTCTTCCCGTGTGCCAGCTGCTATTCAGATGAGTGTACACCTCAACTGTGGTGCTTCCCTCATAGCCCATACACACTCACAACAATAGAGCCTAGACTTGTGTGCCTGCTCCTTGCTTCCTCCAGGGAGAATCTCATTTTTGAAAAATTTGCTGTCCATTCCCAGCCAACACCAATTTTGAAATGAAAAGGGGGAGAGTGACTCATAGATAAATATGGGTGTTTGGGTGTTTTGCCTGTATGTGGAATTCCCAATGCTCATACTAGTAGAGGACATTGCATCCCCTAGAACCGGAGGTGCAGATGGCAGTACACCTCATGTGGGTGCTAGCAACTGAACCAGGGTCCTCTGCAAACACAGCAAGTACTCTTAACCACTGAGCCATCTCTCCAACCCACAAATGCTTACATTAAATGCCAGAGAAAAGCAGTCCAGACAGCACAAGCACTGTTAAGTATATTCAGCTACTGAGACTCGTTTATTGACAGCATGATGAATGCCAAGCAGCACAGCAACTATAGGAGCTAATGTGGCTGCTTCTTATCAAATTAAACATAAGCTCTTCATACTGTTAGATATTTACCTAAGAGAAATACAGATATCCAGATCTATACAACAACCTAAACCTTATTTATAGAACCTGCTGCTAGTTGTCAAGAATCGGGTACAGTGCCAGTATCAACCAGCTCATGAATGGCTAAACAAACTATGGTACAAGTATATACCAGAGTGCTACTTAACCCTAAAAAGAAACTGTCTGCCCATATTGTTGATGCTGTCAGTAGTGTGAACAATATCAAGCTCATGCTTTTTCACTGTATTATATGATAATTCTACAAAAGATTAAACTGGATATGGTAATTGCAGGAACCGATGATTGTGGTAGGAGTGGGTTGGCAACAAAGATTGATGAGGGACTTAAGGGGATGTTAGAAATGTTATATATTTTGATAATGGTGTTAGTTTCATAAATACATTTGTCAAACTGTATGGAAAGGCATGCCTAAAAGGACAGATTGTATTGCATATGGATTCCAACTCAGTAAGTCTGATTTTAAAAAAGAAGTTGGTCCTTCAGTTTCCAGGTTTACATTTGAGGAGCTCTGCTGGAGGATCAAATGGAAAGCTGACAGGAGTGTTTGCCCAGGATGCACAGGGCCCTGGGCCCAATCCCCAGCACCACAGTTGAAAAATAAAACAAACCAAACTACAAACTCTTCTTGGATCTGAACAGGAGGGGAGGATACCGGTCAAACAGCTGCCCCATGATTAAAGAGACAGATGGGAACAGAGTCATGGCTTACCAAGGCAGACTCATGAACGTTAGCAGCTGTGGGAACCAGTGCTTGTGCAGGAAAACCTGAGGTTCTAGGTGCTCAGCTCTGAGAGTTCCAACCTCCTTGGAACCCAGACTTATGGGTTTCCTATAATATTGTGAGATTTATCTCATAGTGTTTGCTGAAGATCCCATACTAAGTGCTAGGAAATGAGGAAGGGAGGTACTCTGAAGTACTCTGAAGTACTCTGAAGTACTCTGAAGCAGTCTTTTTCCCTTGGAAGGTCTGTATCAGGAGAAAGTAGTTATGCAGAGCCCAACCTTCTAGGATTGCTGGACTCTAGCTGACTCTGGCCTTCCACATGGGAGAAGGGAAATACCCAACCCAAACTACTCTTCAGTCCTGCCCTAACTTATGGGGTATATAAAAGTGTAATGTTAAAATGGAGAGGTAACTGGACAGTTTTCAAATCCATGCAGACTATACAACATGCTTCTAAATAAATAAGACATGCATCAGGGAAAGTCTTGAGAAGTTGTAACATATTTTAAACTAAATGAAAACACTCCCCAAAATATATGGTAGGCAGTGATAGTAGAGATTAGGGGAAGTTTGAAGCATTTACTATATATAGGAGAACTGAAGACAGAGCAAGATTAAGGGTGAAGGCATGGGAAGGTGAGGCAGGAGGATTGTGAGTTTGAAACCAGCCTGGTTACACTGGCAGACACTGCCTCCAAAGTCAGGAGGAGGAAAGCAAGTTAAACCCAGAGTTAACAGAGGAAAGAAGAGTGTAAATCTAGAGTAAACAAAGGAAATTAATAAGAATTAGAGAAAAACTAAATGAAATTGAAAATAGAAGTCACTAGAAAGATGGTTCTTAGAAATAATAAATAGATCAGTGAGTCTCTAGCCAGGCTAAATAAAAACTAGAAAGGACACAAATGACTCATTTTAGTGATAAAAAAGAGGACATCACTGCAGAGCCTATGAACATGAACGGTTATAAAGGAAAAGTATTACAGCTCTAGGCCTGTAAGTTTGATAACCTTAGAACAGGCTGACTCCTTCAAAGACAGTTGGGCATAGCTCATGCAAGAAAAAGTAATTGGCAAGTGGGATTAATAAACTAGTACATTCAAACAGTAGAATCTCATTCAGTGATGAAAGAAATGAGCTATGAAGCCACAGAAAGACAGAAACGTGAATGCATATTACCAAGTAAAGAAAAACATTCCGAAGAAGAAGGCTACACTATATGGCTCTAACTGTTAAGATTCCCGAAGAGGTCATGTTGTGACAGTAAAAGGGGAAGTGGCTGTTAGGGTTTGGAAAAGGTACAAAGAGACTTGTGTAGCGGTAAAATTGCAAAGTATGTACTATTGAGTGGTAGATGTCATTAATGTTTGTCTAAACCCGTTTAGATTGCAGCTATGATCAAACCTGGATCATGAATGGCCATAATAAGTCAGTGTAAGTTCTTCATTGTGACAAATGAGCCAACCAGGTTTGGGGGTGGGGGTGGGGGTTGGGGAGAGAAATGATAGTGGAACAGCTGTGTCTGTAGGAGGGAAAGGGGTTATATAGAGACATTTCTGTACTGGCCTCTAAATGCTTCTATGAGCCTGACCTAAGATGGCTCTAAAAAAGGAGGTTTATGTAAAATCATTGATCCATAGCAACACACACACACACACACACACACACACACACACACACACACATACACAGGGGGTGGGGAGGGAGAGAGAGATTAAAATTAGCATAGTTCTTTCAAATTTCAATAAATTTACTTGATTAAACAAGCATTAGAGATGTGTTCTAATTTCTCCTGTGTTTTGTTAAACATCAGCATATCAGCATATACTTCTATGGCTACTGTCTTGCAACATTAATTTTGATTATATGGTGATCCTGTACCTGTTCATTAAATTCATATAACAAAGTCAGTAAGTTGACTATCTACAGTATATTGAAACAGCAGATTGGTTTCATAGTGATAATCAGAAAATAAAAGTGAAAACCTGAACACATTTGGATGCTATGGGGAACCAGGTCATTTAGAAAACTGGTTTCTAGAGTTTGTTTTTTTTAAGCACTGAGCGGGGAGGTTGGGGGCCCTGATATGGTGTTGTATACCTTTAACCATAGCAGTCAGAAGGCAGAGGCAGATGGGTCTCTGAATTCAAGGCCATCCTGGTCTCTGTAGCCAGTTTGAGGTCTCCTGGGAAACAGAGTGGGACCCTATCTAAATAAATAGGAGAGAGGGAGGAGGGATGTAGTTCAGTAGGCAAAATGCTAGCATTTGTGAAGTCCTGGGTTCCATTTGCAGCATGGAATAAATCAGTCATGATGGTGCACATCTGTAATCCCAACACTGGGGAGATAGAGAGGGAAGATCACAAGTTGAAAGTCATTCTTGGCTACAAAGTCAGTTCAGTGCCAGCCTAGAAACATGAGACCCTGTCTCAAAGTTTTAAAAGAGTTAATCATTTCTCTTGGCTTTCTTATGTGACCTGCATTTCAGTGCAATTCGGGGGAAGGTTCTTTTATACAATCCAGGACAAATTAGAAGGATAGACTTGAGCTGGAGAGACCGCTCAGTGGCTCTGACTGCATGTTACCCTTGCAAAGGACCCAGGTTTGGTTCCTGGCACCACTGTGGTTTACAACCATCTGATGCCCTCTTCTGACATCCACAGATACAGCAGGCAAAACACTCATATATATATATAAAATAAATGTTTTAATGATAGATTTAAAAAAATATTAGTTTGGAACCCAGTAAATCTGGGTGATGATTTTCATTGGTGGCCATTATCACCAAAGACAGCAGGTGTTCTTTGTCTTCTGATGGAGATGTATACTGCCACAGGGAGTATTTAATGTTGCCAAAATCTTTCCATTTTAGACATCCTCAGAAAATACATGAACTAGATAGATACACTAGGGGCATACACATATAATCACTAAGGTACAAGTCCACAGAAAGTCAGTAGACAAATGGCCTATTTCTTAAACAGGGAAACGAAAAGGAACAAATAATAGATTTAAAACATATAAACCAGTCACAACTTATGCGTCTTGTTTGAAGGAAGTAGCTTATGCATTTATATATTATTAAAATTTGAGCACTGCCTAAAAATGTTGATTCACATGTGTCAAAGTTATAAATGTAATAATGATGTTTCATAAAAGTCTTTTTTGCTGATACCTAATGAACTACTAAGACGTCAGGTTTACCCTCATACTTAGTGACTTACATGGTGATGTGAAGAAGTGAGCTCATCATGAGGGGATAATGGTTTTGAGTCTGAATGAGGAATTTGCAGAGTTGTCTGCAGTTTCTGTGCTTGAAATTCTGGAAAATAAAATAATGCCCAGAAAAATTCCGATTGCCTGTTATTTGGTATGCATTGCGCTGATGTCAATTTTTTTTCACATTTTTTAAATTAGATATTTTCTTCATTCACATTTCAAGTGCTATCTCATAAGTCCCCTATAACCTCCCCCTCCTGCTCTGCTCCCCTACCCACCCACTCCCACTACTTGGCCCTGGCATTCCCTTGTACTGGGGCATATAAAGATTGCTAGACCAAGGGCCTTTCTTCCCAATAATGGCCAACTATGCCATCTTCTAATACATATGCAGCTAGAGACATGAGCTCTGGGGGTTCTGATTAGTTTATATTGTTCCATCTATAGGGTTGCAGACCCCTCCAGCTCTTGAGTACTCTCTCTAGCTCCTACATTGGGGACCCTGTGTTCTGCCCTATAGATGACTGTAAGGATCCACTTCTGTATTTGTCAGGGACTATCAAAGCCTCACAGGAGACATCTATATCAGGGTCCTTTCAGCAATATCCTGCTGGCCTATGCAGTAGTGTCTGCATTTGGTGACTGATTATGTGTTGGAATACCCGGGTGGGGCATTCTCTGGATGGTCCATCCTTTCATCTTAGCTCCAAACTTTGTCTCTGCACCTCCTTCCATGTATATTTTATTCCCTATTCTAGGGAGGAATGAAGTATCCACGTGTTGGTCTTTCTTGATTTTCTTGTGTTTTGGAAATTGTATCTTGGGTATTCTAGGTTTCTGGGCTAATATCCACTTATCAGTGAGTGCATATCAAGTGACTTCTTTTGTGATTGGGTTACCTCACTCAGGATGATATCCTCCAGATACATCCATTTGCTCAAGAATTTCATAAATTCATTGTTTTTAATAGCTGAGTAGNTTGATTTTCTTGTGTTTTGGAAATTGTATCTTGGGTATTCTAGGTTTCTGGGCTAATATCCACTTATCAGTGAGTGCATATCAAGTGACTTCTTTTGTGATTGGGTTACCTCACTCAGGATGATATCCTCCAGATACATCCATTTGCTCAAGAATTTCATAAATTCATTGTTTTTAATAGCTGAGTAGTACTCCATTGTTTAAATGTACCACATTTTCTGTATCCATTCCTCTGTTGAGGGACATCTGGGTTCTTTCCATCTTCTGGCTATTATAAATAAGGCTGCTATGAACATAGTGGAGCATGTGTCCTTGTTACCAGTTGGAACATCTTCTGGGTATATGCCCAGTAGAGGTATTGCTGGATCTTCTGGTAGTACTATGTCCAGTTTTCAGAGGAACCTCCAGATTGATTTCCAGAGTGGTTGTACCAGCTTGCAATCCCACCAGCAATGGATGAGTGTTCCTCTTTCTCCACATCCTCACCAGCATCTGCTGTCACCTGAATTTTTGATCTTAGCCATTCTGACTGGTGTGAGGTGGAATCTCAGGGTTGTTTTGATTTGCATTTCTCTGATGATTAAGGATGTTGAACCTTTTTTCAAGTGCTTCTCAGCCCTTTGGCATTCTTCAGTTGAGAATTCTTTGTTTAGCTCTGTACCCCATTTTTTAATGGGGTTATTTGAATTTCTGGAGTTCAGCTTCTTGAGCTCTTTGTAAATATTGGATATTAGCCTCCTATCAGATTTAGGATTGGTAAAAATTCTTTCCCAATCCGTTGGTGGCCTTTCTGTCTTATTGACAGTATCTTATGTCAATTTTTTATTTGTCAGTCCATGAATATGAATATGGCCTTGTGGAGTTTCTGCTCTCCAGGAGGAGGCAGGTGATAACACCAGTCAGTACATAATCAAGCTGTAGCCATGGGAGGACAGCAGCAGTGTAGTGATGAGGGAGAGCCACAGTGAAGGACCATATGCTAGGATGGACAGAATGGGCCTCTCTGAGGTGGAGCTGTCTGCCAGATCTCAAGGATGAGAGTGAAGGGCTTGCCGTGGCTGTACCTAGGGCCTGGAGGGTTGACCAGCATCAGTAAAGGCCCTTGATGGAGGTCTCCTCCTTCTCTCCTGAGAGCACATGTCTTACTGTCTAGCCACTTGGCTTACTATTTCTCTTGTTGACTATCTTTTGTGTATTTATGTATGTCTGACTTTTAAAGTACAAACTCTAGGTCATGTGCAGATCTGGCGTAATTTTATATGTCCTAGATAATCCAGAGTGTTTATTTTTTGATGAGTTATTGTTGTTGTTGTTGTTTTTACATAGAGGTTTTTGCAGAGATTGTCAGAATGTAGGTAAGAACAGTCTTTTTTGGGGGTAGGGGGGAGTTGAGACAGGGTTTTTCTGTATCGCCCTGGCTCTCCTGGAACTCACTCTGTAGACCAGGCTGGCCTTGAACCCAGAAATCCGCTTGCCTCTGCCTCCCGAGTGCTGGGATTAAAGGCGTGCACCCCCATGCCCAGCTAAGAACAGTCTTATATCTTTGTGAGAACACAGTATGAGGCGCATCCTTGTGATGCTGGAAAATGAGGAAATGTGTCTTGGGTAGTGGACTATCATTTGCTAAGATAGCTACAAGCCCTGGCCTTCAGTTACCTTCGGGCTGTTTGAGAAGAAAGACTTTTTTTTTTTTTGAAATGGCAGAATTTCATAGAATAATTAAAAGATGCTATATTATTACCATGTTTTAAGTGGTGAGTTTTCTGATACTTGGCGCAGTGGAGTGATGTAATAAATGCATGCATCGGTAACTGCTCACATGCTTTCCTTTCGAAAGACTAGCTTTTACTGGCCCCCTACAAGGATTCTGAGTGTGTGGGTGTGGGGTGTATGCACAGATGTATGCATGCTGTGCCCTGGGGGAGGTGGCATTTACTTTTTATAACAGGTTCCTTTCTATCTCTTCCCCTGTTTAGACATATTACAGATGCCACGCTTGCCATTGTGAAAGGAGAGACTGTTCCACTTGATGTCTTGCAGATCAAGGTAAACTCTTTCCTTCAGATTTTGAAAAAGGTATTAAAAGTAGCACTTAAAAGGTATCAAAGTAATAAGCACATGTTAAAGAAAATAGAGTGTAACAGTTTACATGTGGTTCTGATGAACACATTTCCTTTCTCTTCCCACCCTAGCATTAGTCCCCATAAGGAAGCGTTGTTCACTAATTAATGTGTTTATGATCCCACATGTAATAAGAATGATGTGACATAAAATTTACATCTATAGTCACTTTAAATCTGCACTTCAGTAGTGTTGAGTATGTGATGTCACCTTTTGATGTATTAGCTTTGAACCTAACTCTTGACCTCTGTTACATACAAGGATCCCTCTGTATCACTTTCTTGTGGAATCACATCTAATTTTAATTTCTCCAACTACTACCTTTAAGCCATAAGAAATCCAGCTATGGGGCTGGTGAGATGGCTCAGTGGGTAAGAGCACCCGACTGCTCTTCCAAAGGTGATAAGTTCAAATCCCAGCATCCACATGGTGGCTCACAACCATCCGTAACGAGATCTGGTGCCCTCTTCTGGGGTGTCTGAAGACAGCTACAGTGTACTTACATATAATAAATAAAATAAATCTTTAAAAAAAAAAAAAAAAAAAGAAATCCAGCTATGCATGATTGAGTATTAAAAGAGCCCCGAGGCGAGACAAAATTATGCTGTATGCCTATAATCCTAACCCTCTATAAGTATCAGAAGGATGAAGGGTTCAAAGTCGTCCTCAGCAACACAGCAAGTTGAGGCTAACAGGTACCACATGAAACCCGGCCTTTAAAAAGGAAAAAAAAGACCCATAACATACTTCAGCAATACTTGATTTCTGATGCTGTTTAGATGCTGGCTGCATCTCTCTTCCATGGTCTACAACACACAAGCTTCTTCTCGTGTCCTGCTGGAGCAGCTGTTGTCTTTAACCTTAGTTCTCAGACACGTTTACGATTAGTTAGGATTTTGTAGATTATCTGTCCTTTCTTTCTCACATTGGGAACAACATTTTCTGTAGCTTCCTGAATTTTGTAACTCTCCATTTTTCTGTTGAGCTGTGTAACATTTTCTAATTTGTAGAGGATAATTTGTTTTAGAAATATGCTTGCTGGCTGTGCCAATTAAAGGGCCTGGAAGCAATTACACCTCACAGTGCGCATGCTTGGCACGCAGATTCTGGTCTTTAATTACTGCCATCTTAAAAAAAAAAAAAAACATAACCAACAACAACCTGAAATAAAGGGAGAGTAAGTGTGAGGTAAGCAAGCACTCAGAAATTAATAGGAACATCACAGAAAGTCATGAAGAGCCAGGCTGTCAGTGTTTGCATATCAAAATTATTAATTGACAAGAAAGATAGATATATAGATAGTATAGATAGTCACTAAAGTCTTGGTGGTAATATAGAAGAATTGTCATGTTGTAAGTATAGAAAGAATAATAGAATATTAACATTATTTTTAAGTCACCATTTTGATAATTAAGTTTACGTTGAGATCATCAGTAGAAACTGAACACAATGCATGATATCCATTGGGAAACAAATCTATAAGCATTCTCCAAATTATTTACTTAGCCGTTAAAGGGGCAGATATGGATTTGAGGTATAGAAATCTAGAATATGTTACTATTAAAAAAATGACAATATCTGCTTTCTGAGAAGAAAATGGTGCCATGTCGTTATATAGTTCTGAGAATGGTGCCATGTTGCTATATAGTTCTGAGAATGACGCCATGTCGCTATATAGTTCTGAGAATGACGCCATGTCATTATATAGTTCTGAGAATATGCCATGTCGCTATATAGTTCTGAGAATAACGCCATGTCACTATATAGTTCTGAGAATGACGCCATGTCACTATATAGTTCTGAGAATGGTGCCATGTCGCTATATAGTTCTGAGAATGACGCCATGTTGCTATATAGTTTTGAAAGTGGTGCCATGTTGCTATATAGTTCTGAGAATGACGCCATGTCACTATATAGTTCTGAGAATGATGCCATGTCACTATATAGTTTTGACAGTGGTGCCATGTCGCTATATAGTTCTGAGAATAATGCCATGTCGCTATATAGTTCTGAGAGTGGTGCCATGTCGCTATATAGTTCTGAGAATGATGCCATGTTGCTATATAGTTCTGAGAATGATGCCATGTCACTATATAGTTTTGAGAGTGGTGCCATGTCGCTATATAGTTCTGAGAATGGTGCCATGTCGCTATATAGTTCTGAGAATAATGCCATGTCACTATATAGTTCTGAGAGTGGTGCCATGTCGTTATATAGTTCTGAGAATAATGCCATGTTGCTATATAGTTCTGAGAGTGTTGCCATGTCGTTATATAGTTCTGAGAATAACGCCATGTCATTATATAGTTCTGAGAGTGGTGCCATGTCGTTATATAGTTCTGAGAATAACGCCATGTCGCTATATAGTTCTGAGAGTGGTGCCATGTCGCTATATAGTTCTGAGAATAATGCCATGTCGTTATATAGTTCTGAGAGTGGTGCCATGTCACTATATAGTTCTGAGAATGATGCCATGTCGCTATATAGTTCTGAGAGTGGTGCCATGTCGCCATATAGTCTCCTGCCCCAAATGTCAGCTAATTTCAATCTAATCACTTGATAGTAATCAGAAAAAGCCAAACTGTGGGTCATTCTAAACATTTTAGTTTGTCTTGCTTTAAAATGTTAGTGTTACAAAATCCACAAAAGTAAGTAGTCTGTTCAAGATGAAAAAGTAAGAATCTAGTAAAGGATACTAAATTTGAAGAATGAAAACTAATCATAATCATGGATGTTGTTAAAAAATGTAAAGATACTTGTACATGGCCTGAATTTTACACGCTGCCTTTTACCTTTGATTCCTTGAGAGTGACTCCCATGCAAGTCCTTGCTTAGGGGAGATAATTGCTGTGAAAAGTTCTGATCTCTACAGCTGCAAATCTAACAACACTACAAAACATACTCAGGGGCTGCAGAAGAGCACTGGCTGTTCCTTTAGAGGAACCAGGTTTGGTTCTCAGTACCTACATGCAACAGCTCAAAACTTGCTGAAAACTACAGTTCCAGGGAATCTGATGCCCTCTTCTGGGGATTTGGCACTGCATGTACGTGACACAGAGATAGCACACAAATAAACACACATAGATAAAAAGACAAACATGAGCTCAGACTACAAGGAGAAGACTTTGGCAGGATGAAAGAGAAATGGTTCATCAGCAATTTCTAAGTTTTTGTCAACATTTGTTTAAAATACTAGAAAAAAAGACATACTTTTTTGACAGGAGTTAAACAAGTATTCTTTTTTTTTTCATCTAATTAAAAAAAAAAAAAGCAAATGGCTCAAAGGCAGAGTTGTAGAATTGAATCATCCTGCAATGGTGAACCCTGTGTTTGCCCACATCCAACCTAAGATGTGCCTGCTCCATTCTGGATGAGCATTTAGTGTTCACTCAGTTTTTGATTTTGTAAACGTTTTAGGGATCTATACTGTGCCATGATCCCAACTTTAACCCTGAAAGTTGCTGTTCCACTGGTTGAGCATCTCTAATCTGAACATCCAAATGCCAAGTGTTCCCAAACTGGAAGCTTTAGAGAATTTCAGATTCCCCAGTGTTGATGTGGGGGTAGGAATGCTCAATTAGTAGTTTTTGCAAATATTCCAAAATTTAAGAAACCCAAAAATTGGGAATATTTCTGGCCTCATGCCTTTCAGGCAAGGGACACTTAACCTATATGCAGTTTACTAGTATGTCTTTATAATTGGTGAACTTGCAAGTTTACAGCCAAGTTTCCTTTTCTTTTTCTTCATGCAGTGATGTCTAGACTTTCCATCATGATCTCATTAATCATAGTGTAAATTGCAATTGATCTTTTAGCATGTAATCAGCTAAGTTGTTTTCACAAAACGTAAAGACGATGATTAAGTAGAGATTTTTATATATAAAGACATTGTTGTAAAATATGATTAGTACCAAAGGAGGTGAATGAGGAGATACTTTGAATAACTCGGTGATTTAGTATTTACTATATATATGTTAGAGGTAATGTATTACAGAATAAATTGAATGTAACTGGAAACTCTTACTATGCTTGTTAAATATCTCTAGTCTCAACCCCCTTCTCTCATGTACTGATTTTGTAAATTGATGTCAGATTTTTCACAATCTCTGTATATTAATGACACAGCTCAGGAAGCACAAACATTTTAATCAATTCTTAGAAAATGTGGAACAGTAGCTTCTACCCTAGTTTCTGAGGAATCAGTTTGGTTTAATTGATTTTTTTTTTCTTTCTCCTATTTCGAAAATTGCTTTCAGAATGTGGAGAAAATCTCTGTCAACAAAGCCTGACATCATAGACAGTGCTTAATGCCAGTCTTTCCTTCCATGAGCTCCACGTTACATAAGTCGAGGACTGTTCAAAAGTATAATAAATCATGAACTAGAATTTAGCTCATGCACTGTTCACTGTGTGTTCACGTCTCATTTTAATGTTCAATTTGATAAGGAAATCAAGATGTGTTTCTTTATATGACCTATTTAAAAAAAAATAAAAGAACACAGATAGTCAAGAAACCATGTTGGCTCCATCTTCCTCTGAAGCATATTCAGAGGCCAGCATCTCGCCTTCACTCTCTTGGTCCCACCCTGGTCACCTTCACCTTACATCAGATCCCTCTATGACCGTGTCTTACACCTCGCCTCCTTGTGGTTTGTTTTCAACAGCCAGAGTGTGATCAAAAGTTAGGGCACATCACGAGAGATCACCTGTGCATTGCATGGCCACCTCACCTGTCAATCAAAAAGCCTATGGCTTAGGTGGGAAGTAGAGGTGGCTCAGCTGATAGTGTTACATCTCCCTGTTGGTTGTTGATGCCTTACTCTTAGGTCTTTTATGGTTTCATATGTGAATTTCTTTTTGTATACATTTTTGTATGTGCTTTTTGAGGTTGGAAATCTATTTTAGCTCCATTTCTTTGAATTCATACTTTAGTTCTCAGGCTAAGTACTCTCCATAGTCTCTTCATACTTGAGTGCCCTAGCCCACAACTCTCAGATGAAATACTTTTCTACTTGGCACCTAGAGACAAGCATGTCCTTGTGATACCAGTCAGCTGGTTCCCTCAGCAGCACCTCTTTGCTTGCTCTGCAGTCTCTGTCCCTCGTTCTCCACCTTTCCCTCCCTCCCTCCCTCCCTCCCTCCCCCTAGTTCATTCTTGCCATTGCTTATATGAATTTGGGGAGCAGAAAAACCAATCTACTGCATGAACAGGTACACAGGAAAGAAGTGAGAGTTCCATGTCTTCTTCCTGTATAATTCTCCTAGGAATGTGTGTGCTTCTCACAGATCTCTTGCTTGCCTTTGGCACAGTGAAATGGGAGTGATACCAATGCTGGGATTGCAGGAGCCCTTGATCCCGTGAGCACAAGATGCAGTGTGCTGTCTCTAAGACCTCTCTTCTACCCCCAGGTCTTAATTTTGACTTATGTTAGCTGTGGTGAAAAAGTGATGGTATGGGAGAATCCAAGTTGGTCCTGCTGTTCTTCAGCAAACCACGGAGCTGTGTGTCGTATTGTGCCTTTTCTTAAAATGGGGGGTGGGGGGGCTTGTATCTATCAGTTTTGAGCTGTTGGAAGCTTGCGGCTTTGAATTACAGCTAATATGTTCCCTTAATTTGTGAGAACTGATACATAAGATTACATCAGCTTTAAAGTGTGGATCATTCAAGCACTCTACCATGTATCCATAGGGCTAATTGCTTTAACATTTGAACTTACATATAAAATGTTTGGTGTGATGAGATTTTCACACACCAGTGATTTCAACATTTTCTAGGTACTTATAAATTTACTGTGTGCATAAATCTAAATCAATTGTATTTAACTTCCAGGGTGAAAAAGAACAACCTGTGTATGCAATGACTGGCCTCCGGTGGGGATCCTTCAGAGATGCTGGTGTCAAAGTTAGCAAGTAAAGGATTTCTGTGTTTCTATGTGATGAGTCTTTAAAAGTTTTATTCCATCCTTGATGTTGAGGTTTTAAAATACACTGGTCTGGGAGTAAATCTTCTAGGCCTAGAAGTTGAATTAGGTATTGATAATGAAATAGGAACAGCCAGACAAAAGTTTGAATTCTATAGTCAGAAAGGATAGGGAAATGTCCATTAAGAGAAGAGTACATATCTATTTGTAGACACATTTAGCTTAGGTTCAAACAACAGAAGGGAAACTGCCATTGCTTATCACACAGCAGCAGCATTCTTAGCTAGCACCCACGGTGTTGCCTGGACCTCAGCCTCGGAGCCCTTACAGTCCTAGTGGGTCAGAAGCCTGTGTGCAAGGGATTTGAGAACACTCACAGGCAGAGAGACTAAGGGCTGCTCTCTCTTACAGGAGATGGTTACTGCCTTTGCTGACAGGAAGAACGGGCTCAGGAAGAGTGACTAGTGGGCCACCACTGGCTTGCATAGGCCTAGGCCTAGTTTTTGAAACTTTCGTAGGTTGAAATTTCTGGCTCTGAAAGAGGTGTGGAGAGGTAGTGTCGTTGGGCTTCTGAGGCAGGACTGGAGCAGACACCAGGCAAAGTTCATCTCTTTTCTTTTGCCTATAGCCCAGGGTTTACAGTTTTAGTAGAGGTTATCTGTGTGATGATTGCTCTCATGTACTGCTCTTTCATCCAGAACCTCTCTTGTAGTTCAAGGGCCAGACTGCTAAACTTCACAGAAATCTCTCCCACATTTTACTCCCCTGGTAATGAAATTCCTGACAGTGGAATGCCAGTAGAGGAGGACTGCTGGATCTCTTTACATGCCACAGCCATTTGCAAGTGCGCTGTGGTTGTATTGATTCCTCAGATAACCTTGTGCGTGCTCGCTCATCTCAGATTCCCACAGCTCACAGAGAGTAACTGCTTAGCTTCCTCTGAGAAAGTCTGCTCTGAACAAACTGCTTTCCCCAGTGTTCTGATCAACAGTCCAGCACTAGTGCTGGTCAGCTGTCTTAGGAATAGCTCATCTGCTTTCCATGGTTTGACTGGCTTCTGATTGATGAGTTTCAAAGTCTGTGGGTGGTGATATAATACCTTGGCTAGGACTGACCACTGAGTCACTTTTGGAGTGAAATAAGAAACATTCCCTTGATGGCCTTAGGAAGACTGCAAGCATTGTGTCAACATTTACTACTGGAAAAAGTGCAAGGAACTGCTTAAACTTTAGAAATAGACCACCTGAGTCAGGGTGTTTCTACTTGGCTAACTCACAAAAGGAGAAACCAAAAAGCTTTAAAAACACCATAAAATATCAAATATCCAAGGCCCTCATCAATACTACCACAATATCAACATGAGTGATAATTTAGAGTGGCTCCACATTGACTATAAATTTTTATTCTAGGAAATTAGGTCATTATCCCTAATGAACAGTTCTTCTGTGTTTTTATTTTTAAACCTTGCCCTTTGGCTGCTCTGCCTCTCCTAGCCTAAAGTTATTTTCTCTGTCCTTTGATGCGTCTAGATTCAGTCCGTTTCCCAGTCATTTCTGCCCCACCTGTGCTTTAACCTGTGTTCATTTCACAGCGATCAGTTTATAGCAGAACATATGCAGTCACTTATAATTTACTATTATTTGGGGTCTGTTATCTTCTCAACTCATAGGCCCAAAGGTAGGAAGTTTATACTGTGTTCTTCTATATGTTTATACTTTCTACAACTTTCTCCATCTGTGTAATAAGAGCTAACCACAGGCAATCTCCCTGAATCAGTCAGGATCAGTAAAGTAGCATGGCTGTTGTCAGAGATGAGTCTAAAGAGTGACATCCACCTCACTTTCTAGTTGAAACTAGGCATCTTCCTCTTTAGTAGCTTTCATGCACTTAGCAATATGCAATAGGTTTTCACTCTGAGACTTACACTTGCCATATTAAAGCTATACAACATGAATAATATGAATATGTACTGGTGTATGGATGTGTGTGCATTTTGTGTGAGAGGAGCCATGAGGTACAGGATCCAGTCTTGTATTGATAATACACTCTCTCTGTGTGGCTTTATTGCTCTCTCCTTGTGACTCTGACTGTATACTCACCCTATTCTGTGGTGAAAGTCTATATTATAATGACTTATAAACTTAGGGGTCAAAGAAACGTAAACTCTATATCTTATTAACTATAGGAATTGTTCTACCATCTAAGTGTATATTCTTAGATGTGCCATTAACATTCAGGTTCAAAGTGTATTACTTTTGTGTTATGCCACAATCCTTAAGCCCCCAGAGCAGCTGATTACAGGAGAGTGCATTCCTGATGATTTGATTGTCTTGGATGCTATCCAGCACTTGAGTAGCTCTTTTCATATTTTTTCTTGGTTTTTCTTAGGTACTGGTATCTTGGTCCACTAAAAACCAAAGCAGCCCACTTTTTCAGCACTCTTCAGGTAAATGCAATTTATAATATAGAACACGACCTGTGTTAATTTGATGTTTCTCTGTGATGTCTATATTTGAGATATTAATTCTTTGCTACAGACCCATATCACATGTTCCAATACTAAAATGGGTGACATTTGACTTATATTTGTTTTGATAGACAAGTACCCCTCATATCTATTTGTTTATCTATCAAGTACCCCGATGTCTGTTTTTTTCTCTGTCTACTTATCCATCCATCTATCCATCCATCCTTCGTCATTCTCTCTATGGCCAAACCTGTGTTTGATTTATCTTGGATACTTGCCTTTGCTATTCATTCACCCACCCTTACCAGATAAACCTTGAACAGAGTGAGCAAATGCCTACATTATTAATATGTATATCTATAGAAGTACCTGGCAGTGAACTGAAGATTTGTAATAAATTATAGATAAATTAATTATATAGGCTTGTATATATTATCAGTAGGTTTCAAACTGTTTTAGTTAAATAAGTGTAGTACTTACTATATTGGCCATTACTGTATAGAACACTTCCCTCATAACAATGCTCTGCTAGGCTGTGCTCTCTGTATAATACATTAAAAGGTAATTAATAAGGCCTGAGGTTGTAATAAGTATATATATATAATATAGCACAGTGATAAAGCACCTTTCCTAGCATATTTAAAGCCCTGGATTTGACTACTAATGAGAGAGTAAGGAGGCATAGAAAAAAAGTTCAACAATTTCATATTAATGAAAAACCAAATAGGAAAAAAATCACTCAATAGATGATATGTTTATCTTTCATGCAGATCAAAGCAGTATAGTCACAATATATGTTGGCTAATCTGAAAATTGATTGTGAAAAACTAGACTCGAATGTTAACATTTAGAGTTATCTGATTTCTTCTAAGTATAAAATAATATATTCTTTGAAAAATGTAGCTCTAATTCTAGTTGGATTGAAAAAAATTAAAAGAAAAAACAGAGGTGGGCCTCACAGAGAAACCCTGTCTCAAAAAGCAAAACAGAACAGAACAAAACAAAACAAAAGACAAGAAGAAGAAAAAAAGGAAAGAAAGAAATGCAGATAGTCAGGGTAGAAGGTTTCCTCATCAGGAATCCCAACTTTAAAGAGAAGACAGAAAAGGCTACCCTGAGAGAAACAGGAAGGCAATAGAGCAGTGGCTTTTAAGTGAGCATATAGATGGCTGTGTTTTCATATACCCAGAGCAGGAGAGAGAGGAGCAGGAAGTGAAGAGAAAGGAGACAGAAAAGATGACTGAGTTGGTTAAACACATACACAGACAGAAGGATAGGATCCAGGGTTCTTGCACAGGGGAAGGGCTTCCTTTGTCACTGAGACAGGAGAGAAGCAGCAGTTAGGTCAAAATGAAAGTGACATTGGAGAGATGTAGGACTTACTCCCTGATGAACCTGATATGCTTTGAAAACTGAAGCTATGCTTCTGAAAATGAAGCAGGAGGACAGGTGATAAAGGCGGCACAGAATATTTAACCATAAGAGTCAAGAGACTCTGCCAGAGCCTGAGGGTCTGTGATGTCACTGATAGGCTCCTCTAACTGGTTTCTGTCTATACCCAGCAGTATGATTTTCCCACTCCCCAATAAATGTTGGCCCTGATTTAGGGATTCCTCCTTCCTTTACACACACACACACATACACACACACACACACACACACACACTAATAATAATAATAACAATAGATAAAAGTGTATCATAAAAATATCTAGTGTGAAGCATGAAGAGGCCTCAGGCTGGATTTGACTTCTGTCCTCTATACGGAGTCTGGTACCAGCACTGAAGTAGGTGTTTGATGCGACTGATTTCATTGCTTGTTTGTGTGCCATCGATAAATTGAAGGTAAGTTTAGCATGGGACCACTCTGCTCATTCATATTGATTTCTAGTGTTTGGATAAGTAAGTGTAAACAGTAGTTGTCAATTCAGTTTGTCTTTCTTTCTATTGTATCTTAGGGAACATACACAATCACTATGTTCATGGTTTTTAGGGCAAGGTTTGAAGTCTCCATATTCCTAAGTGGGTAGAATTCTGCTCATTGAAGAGACAATTAAATTATTAGAATTCTGACCTTTGCAGAGCAAAGCCCCCTGTGTTAGGAATTATGTGTACAAGATGAAAGCTGTTTTCTTCTTCATTAACAGGAGTGGCCTCAGACTCATCAAGCCTCCATCTCTTACACGGGACCTACAGAGAGACCTCCCATTGAGCCTGAAGAGACTCCTCCTAGGCCGTCTCTGTATAGGAGAATATTACGCAGGCTTGCCTCATTCTGGGCACAGCCACAGGATGGTGAGCAATGTGGTGACTAGATTACAAGGCCTGTTCAGCTTAGAAGTGGCCTGGAGCAGACACCCAGAATCAGTACTAGATCATTTCCTGGTGAATTGAGACTCCTGGGTGCTGTCAGGACAGGCATCAGTGTCTTGTGACTGTAGGCACCACAGTTCCTTGTACTCTTTGTCACTGACATCTGTGCTACTGTGCTGCTTTCACTGAGGATGCTTAGGCATAGAGAACCTGGGCTTATCCCTGTGTGTCAGAAAATGAAGTAAAGAATAGAGGTGGAGCCAGGCGTGGTGGCACATTCCTTTAATCCCAGCATTTGGGAGGCAGAGGCAGGCAAATTTCTGAGTTCGAGGCCAGCCTGTTCTACATAGTGAGTTCCAGGACAGCCAAGGCTACACAGAGAAACCCTGTCTCAAAAAACCAAAAACAACAACAACAGCAACAAAGAATAGAGTTGGACAAAGGGCTGGGGAAGCTGACTACAGGCAGCTCAGTAGTTTCTCTTCCTCCCTCCCTCCCTCCCTCCCTCCCTCCTCCCCTTCCCCGATTCCGTGTGAGTGTGTGTGTGTGTGTGTGTGTGAGTGAGTGAGGAGGCGGGCAGGGACAGACAGAAGTGTCAGTAGAAACACTGGCCCATGTCTGATGGATTCCCACAGCCTTCTCCCGAGAGGTGAGCCCTGAGGTCTGGAAAGATGTACAGCTGTCCACCATTGAACTGTCCATCACAACCCGAAACACCCAACTTGACCTGATGGTAAGGACACTCATTTTTTAAAAAATTAAATTTGGTGTCTGGAGGAAAAAGTGACAGGTGCTTTTCTTGTACTGATTCAGCATTTTTCTGCTTTACTCTATGGGCACAGAGATGAAAGGCTCAAGGAAAGAGAGGTGTGGGGTGCCTTTGAGAAACAATTGCAATTGGGACACAGGAGCTCAAGGATCTCTGAACATGCATTTTGTTCATGCTTCATGGCCTAGAGGCTCAGACCAGAAGATGACTTGTTTTCTATTTATACAAGTAATTTTCATCTCCTGGGAAATATTGCAGACACAATCAGCCCCCTTGACCTTTGGAAATAATTCCAGTTGAATTAATGAACTAAAATCAAAATAATAAAACTACTTAAGTATTAAGTAACATTTAAATGATTATTAGTAGAAACTTGAAAAGTACAAAGAAGTTTTTCTAAGTATGACACCCAAGGCAAATTTTATATTGATACATTCATCTACTTATTTAAAAAGATAAACTTCAGAATGACAGTTTGTGGCAGACCAGCAATTATTAGCTTTCCTTATCGCAGACTCCTCAAGTAAATCAATAAGAAACGAACAGAGACGATATTAAACAATGGGCCAAAGGCTAAAAATAGAAAATGCACAAAGGGAAACATTTTAGGAAAATAGCTCATGTTTATTACAGGAGAGTCATTGTCCTAAGAATCTTACATGAATTAGCTATATTATTCTCAGATTTACACCATGTGTGTCTGAGCAAGACCGTTTAACTGCATTTTATACTAAGGGTAAAGAAAAAGTGTTAAAGAGCAGCAGCTGAGATAGTAACTACTTGATCCGGAGTGTTACTCAGCCTGGTAGCTCTCAGTGGTGATGTGCACACGGAGCTGGACCATCTCTTAGCCTTCATGAGGCTGTAAGCTGTAGCTGTTTATTTTCAGTAGTGCACACCCCTTGTCATGGCAGGGGTGCGGTTGTTTAGTTTGTGGGCACCAGCTCATAAGTACTTACTGTCCACAGTCTTCCCTTACTTAACACAGAATTATGAAACCACCATGAAGGTATAGGGTTGAAAAGTCCTCTGTTCTGGGAGATTTTTGAGAAGAAGATAACATTTCTATTACACATTCTCTTTATTCTCAGTCTGTAGAAACACTGTATTTCCAGTATTTGCTCGTGTTCTTCTGCCATTGTTCTTTTCTCTGATGACTGAATCTCTCTGAATGCATTGAGTGCAGTGAGCCTGTGATTGCAGCTCTAGATGAGCCACATTCAGGCCGCTGAATACTCTTATCTTTGTGCTAATTACAAAGGTATGTGACACTGCTTCTTATCTCTAGTGGAGCACAGACAGTTTTCTTTTTCCCTCACCATTCTGCAAGAGCAAATACGGTAAAATATTCACATGCTGTAGCTGTCATGTAATAGTTTGAAATGTTTACTTATCATTAAAATGATATATCCATAATAAGAAAACAGCTTGAGGATTGTGGAATTTCAGAAATTTAATGTCTCTTAAATAAGCATGTTTATTCTTTAATAGCATAGTATATTAAATAGATTGAGTAAATAAATATTAATGCTTTTGTTTAAAGTACTATATAATCTTTATATTTACTAATATGCCAAGATGCTCATCATATATTGCTGGGTGATTTTAAATGATTTTCATGAGATAGTTACTTTCATTGTTATTTAAAAAAAAACTTGCCACCTATAATTGAGTTTTGTGCATAGCACAGGTAAAGACTCCAATTTTATTTACTTATTCCAGTAGCCAGTTGATCGGATCAGTTTATTGACTCTTTCCCCTAGAGATGGACAGATCATTGTGAGCCACCTAATGTGGATGCTAGAAACTGAACTTAGCTTCTCTAGAACAGCAGCAAACACTCCTGAGCCATCTCATCATGCCCATGCTTTCTATAAATACTTGAGGATGTTTATTAGGTTCCTCATAAAAGTTTTATAAGGTTGCATTGTACACATACAACTTGAGGAAAAATGGCATTTCTATAGTATTGACTCTGTGGCATATCAGTGTGATGTATCCCTTCCTTTACTGAGGGCTTCAATATCTCTTAAGGTGTTTTATGGTTTTCTCTATATTTGTCTATTGCTAGATATACTCATGGTTATCTTACTTTTGATACTATTATCAGTATAATCTTTTAAAACTTCATTTCCCTGACTGAAGAGACAGACATGTAATTGGGGGGTGTGGGGGTGTTGATGCTGAATCAGCATCGTAGTTAAATTCTTATTAATTATGTTTGCCTGTGAGTTATTTTAGGTTTGTTATAGATTTTGCTATTATCAACAGCAAAAAGTGCCAGCCAGGAGTAATGTTAATGGGGGCCATTGCTTTGTTCTTAAATTCAATAGATTTTGAGGATACCTTTTATTAGATGAGGAAGTTTCTCATAAGGAAAACTTTGTTAGGTTTGCCAAGAGTTTTATTAACTTTAAATATCTTAGACATTAAATTCTATCAAGTATCTTTTCATCATCCATTAAGGCAATAAGATTCTCACTGAATCTGTCAATTGAATGCATGTGAGACTATTGGCCAAGATATAGAGCAAGCAATCACTTTACCTTTGTATCTTAAACATTGAACAAAATCTGTGAAGTTACTATGGGCAAGAAATAAGTAGTATATGACAGCGGTCCCAGAGAGAAGGCAGTCAGATAAGGTTGGCCTTGTTCCTGTCCTAGCTTCCTGCTTGAGAGGCCACAGCATGGACATGGGCTTGCCATGAGTTCATGGTCTCTTCTGGGACAGCATCTTTGAGAATTCAGGGGCATCTGGGCAATAAGACTTCAGAGCAAAATAAAAGAAAACTGCCTTGAGGAGTGAGCCAGGAACTGACAAGATCCACGGAGATCGGTGTGACTTTGTCTGCATCTTCACTGATATGTGTATATGAGAAACTATCTGAGTTGAAGAAAGCTCCTCCCAAGAAACAGGCTCAGTCCTGGGAGATTCATTCACATCACAAGACCAAAAGTGTGTTCCCACAAGGTAAAGGTGAAAATTGTTGTCAGGCCTGGGGTGTTGATCCTTAAAAAGGCATTTTCTCCATATGGACAAAATTAGTTTGATTCCAGGCTTATATTTCCTCTACCAAAATCTGGAGGCTAATCCACAGACTCGCCATTTCCAGGTAACCAAGCCAAGCCTCTAAACAAAGCCGAGGAAAGCTGTCAGCAGAGGATAACCATAGGCCCAACTGGCTAGCTGCCTTCAAGCTAGGATGTTATTTTAATAAGTTATAATTCAAATTTCTGTGGACTTTTGTGGGACACATACATGCTACCATTATAGCATCCAGCAGAATCTAGTGGCCATCAGAGAAACTTCAGATAATTCTCTCTGGTTCTTAACAGAAAACATATGTTGATGTCCATTCTCACTGGAGCATGGCTTTGCTGCCCACTGCAAGTTTAAACATGCTCATTTCCTTTCCCTTTATCTCCTGGGCATTAGACCTAGTCACTAGTTAGTTTTCAGCCTCTTCCTCACCTCTTTCAGTGCCATCCTGGCATCTGCTGAGCCTTCTCATTTCTCTGTAATGTCTTGTCCTGGCTCACTGCCTCCCTCTGCAGTTAGACCTCTGTCTTAATTCTTAGCACAGCAGGCAGTGACCCTATTACAAACAAGCCAGAACATTTCCCTCCCTTAGAGCCTGCCACTGCCTCTCCATTTCACTCAACCTAAATGACACCTTCCTTAAAGTGGTCTCCAGAGCCCTACCCATACAGATGCACTCTTCCCCTCTAAAGTCATCCATTTTTCTTTCCCCTGCCACTTAGTCTGTACATTTCAGGGACAACCCTACATAAAGTTCCCTTTGTATGTTTGGCTTGTCCCTAGAAATAGTGTTTCTTAAAGTATTATCTTTAGATTGGCAACATCAGATTACTAGGAAATAGTTTGAAATAAAAATTCTTGAGCTTTACAACAGTCCTACTGAGCTAACTCTGAGAATGATGGCAGAGTTGAGTCTGTTTTTTTTAAATTAACTTTTAATCAACAAATACCAATAGAATCCTGATGTTAATCAACCCTCCAGGGATACCTGCTAAAAGGTGAAAACTGCTTCCCCGGCTAAGTGTGTTCCTTCCTTTCTGACTTCCTGGGCTTCTTTTGATCAGTCACCTTCTCACCTGGCCTCTCTTTAAAGTATTAGTTATTGGGGCTGCAGAGATGGCTCCATAGCATACGAGCACTCTTACTCTTCCAGAGGACCCAGGTCTTCACCCAGAAGCTCACAGCCATCTAACTCTGACCTCCATGGATACATGGACTGCATGGACATACATGCATGCAAAACATACTACACATAAAGTAAATGTAAATAAAACCTTTTTAAAAATTGTACTACCACCAGTGCAATCTCAGACTCCTTATCTGTTTATGACATTTTGTAATATAGTCTGATGTACTTCTAATATGCCCATTTTCTGCTACATTCAGTAATATACTGCTTTATTATTCTGTGCACTCCCTTCAGTGAAATGTAAGTTTTTGTGGACAAAATTCCTTCTGTGTTAACCCAAATATTCTGAGGGTTGATGAAATGTGGCTGACACTTAGTAGGTAGTTAGATGAAATGTGAACCGTAAATTCTGAGCAGTCATTACGTCAGAACATCGTGTTTTGTAATTCCTAGCTGAGAGATACAGCTGTGCTTTAGTGGAACCTTTGGAACTCAGGCAGTGGCTTGCAGAGGCTGTGTATGTTCTCCTGGGCCTACAAGTTGTGAACTTCCCCAAGAAGGCCATATAGATGTGTTGGGATGGCTTCATTGAAGGCTAGGCTGGGGCTGCTTGCTAATGCCTAGTAGGAAACCGAGGAGGGGCACAGGAATCATGGCTCTTTTCATAGCACATCATCAGGCTTTCAGAGCTTTGTATGGATAGAACCATTAAGTTTTGCAACTGTTACTGGGAATAAATAGGTTGCTGTTTTCTGATCCAGTTGCATTTAGAACATTTTAGAGAACCCAGACACCTGTGGGTGACAGCTTCATTAGCCCAATTTCCAAGTCTTAACATTCCCATTCTTAATCTTTCTAGAGCAAAGAGGACTTTATGAACATTTGCATTGAGCCTGACACTGTCAGCAAAGGAGATTTCATAATCATAGGGTAAGTGCCTGGTCTGTAGGAAATGGGGCTTCATCAAGTAACTGGTGTCCTCAAAACTTTCTATTCAGAGTGTGCTCTGTTTAAGGTGGAGACCTGCCAAAGACCTTGTCTGTCTGGGAATTCTGGCCTTCTTTTTATAATGGAGCTGGTATGTCTGCTGCCTGTGTACTTTTGCCCTCTCTGCTCATTTTGGGAAGAACAGAATGTAACAGTCTGCCTTTCCATTTAAATTAAAGAATTCAGTGTTTCAGGCCATGCTAAGGATGATAGCCTGAATCATCCTTACGGAGCTCGATTGCCTCCTGACTGGCTCTGGGACTCTAAGGTCGTTGACTTGTCTGAGTCCTTTCCCATCTGTAAAATGGAAGGTTATCGTCATGTCTACTGCCTCAGGACTACTTGTCAGTCTCAAGGAGGCTCTTGACATTGAGTAGCCCTTCCCAGCGACTTTTACTGCGCATGCTATTCACCTTGTCTTCCCATTCCCAGAGCATCAAGGACAAACTTGAAAGGACACTGAATGTCTACCTGGACATTTCCTAGGCTTCCCCTTTCCTAATACAGTAGACTCTTCCAAGTCCTGCCTGATTTGCTAACTCCTGCCTTGGCTGGGATTCCATTGGCTGAGTATTCTGTAAACTCTCCAGACATCCTCAAAGTATCTAAGGAGCTGTATGTTCCCATGCCAACCAGTAATCTGCTCAGCCGCCTTTGCTTTGTCCTGGTGCTCCCTCTCGTGCCCATTTAGGGATTGGACATTGCTGCTGCAGCAATTGTGTCTCCATGGCTGCATCATTATCTATTCCAGCATAGGCTGCAGCATGCTTTTCATTAGTCTGTGTTGTTCTCGCCTTTGATACAAATTCTTCAGATATTGAATGGTCCCTTCTGCAGCCTTTGATTACTCTCGCTGTATAGGAAAAGGAAGAAGGAAAAAGCCTGTCTCTTCCACATTGTGCATAAACCTCACAGTATCTTAAGTGTGTCTAGCTAGTGGGAGCAGCCATATTCAAATCTCCTTTATAAAACTGACGCCCCAACAAAAAACCCCATTGCATCAATTAATTAAATGGTATTATGTTTGGCATTCTTTAAGCAAGTTTCCCTTTGGTTCTTAAGAGAAGTAAATTTGTGTAATTCATGTGTCCACTAAATATCTCAATGAAACATGATGAAGCTGCTTTTGAAACTCTGATGACAAATTCATACATGAAAAAATTGCTATTTCAAAATAACAAAAGATAATTTTTTTTTTGAGACAGGGTCTCATAGCCCAAGCTTGCCTTTAACTCCCCAAGTAGCTCAGGCTAGACTTAAACTTCTCCCTCTATCCTTTTCCCTCTTTTTGTATTTACCATAATTAACCAAATGGGGTACATGTGTGTTGAGGTCTCATATGTTTGAGTCTGATTGCTTTACTCCAAGGCCATTTAGCAAAGGTAAATGTGCTAAGGAGGCTGTTATCTATGGAGAGTGATCAGAAAATAGCTAAGGATAAAAGAGTTATCTTCCCTAACGTAGAATAAATTACTTTGCCCTTAATAAAGGATCACAAGGACCCAGGAACAGAAATTTGATGCTTTTCTCAAATGACTGAATTACATCCTAATTTTTAAATTTGCGATGAACAACTAGATAGATGTAGAGCCATTTAAAAATTAAGAAAATTGAAAGAAACTTCATGGCAGCTTTATGCAGTTCTCACTCCACAGCAAGTCAGTCAGTCTCATAGAATGTATCCCAACACTGGTTAGAATCCCAGGGAGGCTTGTTCACTGAGCCCTGGTCTCCACACTCTCCCTTTCTTGCCCTCATCACTGGGCTTTTCTGAGGTCTATTGCAGTTGCCATCAAAGAGTCCAACCTTGCTTTTTCTTATACTAATAGAAGTAAGAAGGTGAGAGACCCTGGTCTGCGTGCGGCTGGCACCGAGTGCCTCCAAGCCAGCCACTGTACTCTGCTTCTTCCTGAGGTAAGATGGACCACAAGCTGTTTTGAGTTGATTTGTCTTTTTCTCCATTTTCTCCCTCTTTCCATATTAACGTCTACCATTTAGGTACCTTCTGTTTGACAACTCATTATCAGGTCTGAGTTAAAGGAGACCAGAAAAGAAAGGCAAACGCTTCCACATTACTGATTTGGAGCAGGCCTCTGAGGCTTTGCATCTCTAAGCCAAGGTTCTCCCTCAAAGTGATCCTTAGGTCCCTAACCTTTGCTTCTTCATGCCAGTAATGCAAAAGATGTTTATGATAGTATTATCTGAAGAATTTTCTATCTGGTGAGTATCAGGTTTTATCTTTCCCGTAAAGTATGCTATAGAGTACCATTCTTAGAATAACAACTTCTGTAAATAGGAATAAAAAAGTGGAGATACATGAATTGAAGGTAATTTGACTGCTGCTGCCCCAGATCAGATTTACTCAGGCTTCTAAAGAGTTATGGCCATGCTGTTGCTGTACTGCATTGAAACTGTAGGCAAATGGAAGGTGTTGACATGTGTGGCCACCATAATTTCATGGAGCAAATGCTGAATTAAATGAGCTATGGCAGGACTCCACAGGGTCTAATGATACTCCTGCTGGGACATCCAAGTCTGAAGGTCAGCGAATCTCGGGGAATAATGAAAATGAATCTGTGGATATAACGCACCTCTCAGGAGGATCAGCTGGTTTTGCTAAGGAGAATTATAGTCTCTGGCCCTATAATCAATTAATTTCTTCCATAGTGGATATCCTGATTATGTTCTTTGCCAATTTCATGCATTTATAATATGTAAGAGCTCTTGCGTTTTGATAAATGTTTTAAAATTTAATCTTATTCAAGCTCCAAAGTGTTTCTTAAGATAGAAGTTTTAAAAAGAAAAATCCCTCTCTGTGGACTAGAGAGTTGATGTTTCCAGAACCAGTCAGGACTGGGAGGCTTTTGTTAGGTTGAGTCCTCTGCAGACGCTTCCTTATCCAGTAAGGCCCCAGTTGTGCTCAGAACTCTCCTCTCTCTAGGGAACTGAGGGCTCTTTCAGCATTGACAGCGAGGAGTATGAAGCCATGCCTGTGGAGGTCAAACTACTGCCCAGAAAGCTGCGGTTCTTCTGTGATCCGAGGAAGAGAGAGCAAATGCTGACGAGTACATCCCAGTGAGCGGCAGCACGGCAGGCACTCCCAGGCTACACTGCAAGCCACCAGTGGGACCACAAGGGGATGTGTGTGCTTCTGTCCCCAGAGGGTCACAGGATCCCAAGGGAATTTTCATGGCAAGTACCCCCAACCCCTCCTGTTTGCTTCTAGAGCACATACCATGCCATGCACTTGTGGTCAGTACCCTGTTAACCCCTGCTTTCCTTACGTTGAGGTAGTTGATCCCTCTTACACAGTGGTTGTCTCAGGCTGGCACTAGGACGTTCTTGCACTCCCTGAGTTGGGAAGGGCTGGAGTTTTGTGATTATCTCACAGTGGAGGGTTGAATCTGTAGACTAAGCTCCTGTTTCGGTTCTCCGACCCACCGTCCTGGGGCATCCCGGGGAAGCAGCTGCTGTCTCTGGGAGCCCCTCCCTCTTTCTGGGCTCTCTCATGGGTGCTGCTCCTTTGCGAGCTCTCTGCTTTGGTTGGTTGGTCTCATCTGGAAAGCAAACGTGAGGTTGCTCCCTCTTTAGCCATGGCGAACGTATTGTAAAACGCTGTTTTAAAACAAACCAGTGCTTCCTCATTGTTAGTTTGCATGTGTACAACTGAGGTGCATGTTGAAAACTAACTGATCTGGGACCCACCCCCAAACTCTGTAACTCAACCTGGCAGGAGGCTAGGGTTCTTCATTTTAAAAGACTGCTTCCCCAAGCGAATCAACCATACCGGGAGAAAGTGTTTTAAATCTACTTCATAAACTTAAATGTATTATATATATATATATATATATATTTTAAATCCCATATTGTGTTGACATCTATTGTTTCCATGGGAAGTTAAACACTTGTCAGAGTATTACTAGTGTTGTGTAAATATTGTTTAAAAATAAAAACTGTTTCATCATTCTTTTAAACATATCCAGTGTAATTTAAATGCACCCCTTATTTATAAAAAAAATAACTAGTAAACTAGAGTTTTACTATTTGAAAATTTTAAATTATTTTTTCTCCCTTGGGTATATTTCTATACTACTGTGAGCAAAGGGATTTTTTTACTTTTTGTTTTGTTTTGTTTTTTTGTTTTGTTTTGTTTTTCGAGACAGGGTTTCTCTGTATAGCCCTGGCTGTCCTGGAACTCACTTTATAGACCAGGCTGGCCTCGAACTCAGAAATCTGCCTGCCTCTGCCTCCCGAGTGCTGGCATTAAAGTCATGCACCACCACGCCCGGCCCTACTTTTTTAATATAACATTTTTATTGATTCTTTGTCAATTTTATACATATTTTGATCATATTCACCCTTATGTTCCTCCCCAACTCCTCTCATATCCATCTCACCACTCCTTATATTATTTTGTCTTATAACCCAAAGTGTACATTTGGTGCTGTCTATATGTTTGTGTATGTCAGGCCATCCAGTAGAGATTGTTCAACCTACCAACGGCCACACCCTTAAGGAAAAACAACCATCCTTCTTCCAGAAGCCACCTACAGACCGTACACAGTTCCTCAGTTAGTAGGAGCTGCGAGCCCCTCCCTCCTCCAAGCTGCACTGTTGACTGTCTTGATCTTGTGCAGGCAGCCACAGCTGCTGCCAGCATGTGCATGGAGCAGTCCTGTCCTGTCTAGAAGACACTCTATCAACCCTGTCCTCTCCAACCTCTGGCTCTTACACTCTTTTCCTACCCTTCTTCCATCATGGTACTAGAGTCCTGGCTTGAAGAGAGTGTGATAAATGTGATGAGGATGTCCCACTCATGGCCAGCAGTCCATTGACACTTATTCTCTGTATTTGGCCAATTGTAACATTCTGTATTAACTGCCTTCCACTGCACAACGAAACTTCTTATGAGGTCTGAGATCTGCAGAGACCTGTCTGGTTTGTTTATTTGCTTGTTTAATTTAATCTTATTTTTTTACTTATTAACTTTATATCCCGCTCACTGCCCCTTCCCAGTCACCTCCCTCCAATAACCCCTCCCCTTCTCCTCTGAGCAGGTTGGGAGGGGGAGTTCTGGTCCCCCCCACCCCTCGGCACATCAAGTCTCTGAGTCTAGGTGCTTCCTTTCCCACTGATGCCAGACAAGTCAGCCCAGCTAGAAGAACATATCCCACATACAGGCAACAGCTTTTGGGATATGTCAAGGACCAGGCTTAGCTTGGAGAGGGGTTCTCACAGAAGTGGTGTGTGGGAGCAGTGAAAAGAATGACTTGAAGTCAAATCATGGATCCAAGCTGATGACCTGTGTTCTGCTTGATAAAGCTTTTCCAGTCTACTTCTATGTTCTGCTTTCTCTCTGTCTCAGAGATTTCTCTGTCTATAATCTGCTTGCTTGCTATTCTAAGAGATCTCTCCATCCACATCCTGCTTGCTCGTGAGTGAGTGTGTGTGTGTGTGTGTGTGTGTGTGTGTGTGTGTGTGTGTATGCATGCATGCATACTTGTGTTTATGTGTGCTTGTGTGTGCATGTCTCCAAGCAGTTCTCTTTATCCTAAAAATTTCTCTGGATAGCTCATTTCCTGCAGAACACAGGACCAGTCTTTTATTTTACATATCAATCCAGTCATTTACTCCAGGTTTTCCTTTTGATTATGAATCAGCATCCTTTGACTTCAGCCCTTTGGGTCTTAGCAGACAGAAAGCACACATTTTTTTTTTTCCTCAACAGTGCAAAAGAATTCAGAGATCTGTCTGCCTTTGTTAAGCACAAACAATAAGCTAATTGGGTGGGACTTTGTCCTGAAATTACCATTTCCACCACAACTGGGCCTGGATTTGCTGTGTCCCAGGCTGACCTTGAACTCAGGAATCTGCCTGCATTTGTATCTGCCTGTCTTTGTATCTTTCTGACAAACTGACTCATAATGTTTGTTCCTTTAGATTTGTGAGCGCCTCATAATTCATATTGCATCCTTATATTTTTGTGTAGTTGAGAAATTCTATATATTTTGAACCCATGTTTTTAGAGTTCTCCCCACATCCTTAAAGACTATCCTGAAGGTCCCATCATTTACCATTTTGCTGAGATATAGCCACACCCTCAACTCCTGGACTTGTGCTATTTCTCATTATTATGGAGTTATTAACGTTAACAGGGAAGACATTCCTTGGAAGGAAGAGTCCTCCACTGCTAGTGGATGTAGAAAATAGGTACATTTTTACACAAACAAGCTTACACTCACAGCAACCATTGCCACTTATGGAGGCTCACACCAGGGCCTTGTCCCAGGAGCAGGAACCATGTCACTCTGTCCCCACCAGGGCCATGCCAGGCTTGGCAGGGATAGCCCACTCCAGTTGTTTGGGACCCATATGAAGACCAAGCTGCACATGTGCTACAAATGTGCTGGGAAGCCTAGGTCTATTCCTGTATGGTTTTGGTTGGTGGTTCATTCTCTGAGAGCCCCAAGGGCCCAGATTAATTGACTTTGTTGGTCTTCTTGTAGAGTTCACACCCCTTCGGGGCCCACAATCCTTCCTTCTGTTCTTCCATTAAGAGTTCCCCAAGCTCCATCCACTATTGGACTGTAGGTGCTTGCATCTGTCTGTCCGCTCAGACAACATGCTCCTGTGTGCAAGCATAGCAGCGTGTCATTAATAGTGTCAGGGGTTGGTGTTTGCCCAGGGGACGGGTCTCAAATTGGGCTGGCTCTTGGCTGGCTATTCCCTTAGTCTCTGCTCCATCCTCTGTCCTATATTTCTTGTAGACAGGATAAATTTTGAGTTGAAAGTTTTGTGGGTATCTTGATGGCTCCACTGGAGTTCCTGCCTGGCTACAGAAAGTGGCCTCTTCAGGTTCCATATCCCCAGCAAAGGGATTTTACCAGTTTTATTTTTATGCTTGCCATTCTTTATCATTTGCTTTTCATCAGTAAAATATATAAATCTAAATAACTTAAGTATTAACTTATTACCGAGCAAATGTTTTAACAACTATTAGTATACATTAGAAGAAATAATTATTTGAATAATTACTTTTTTGTAATTATAATTATGTTATTAGGATGGTCTTGTTCCTAACTTGTTTATTTACCCAATATATAAATATTAGTTCTGGTGAGATAAGGATATCCAGTGTCAGTTACATTCTTTTTTCATTTATTATGAGCCCAGAAAGTAGATGAGTATGAATTCTAACAACTTTTTTATAATTGCTTTGAAATTAGAGGGAAAAAAACCATACTATTTGCATTAAAATAATGATCTTTCAGCTAAAAATTTGATTCTATCTTCCTCTAGTCTGCTGCAAGCTGAGAACTTGCCTTTCTAAAGAGTTGCTACCTGGTCATTAGGACTGTTTACATGTAATACTAGTATGGACATTTCCTTTGCTCGTGGCCGAAGTCCTTGAACTCTAGAAGTCCTTGCACTGTGAGTCCCATGGGCCTTTGTCATTGTGAAAGGGAAAGTGACACCCTTAGCAGCAAGAATTTCAGAAAAATCAGATTTAAATATAAAGACAGTAATAGACCTTTACCCATGTGTCCCACTGGAGTAAAACCAGTGCATGAATGGAGTGGACAGACAGCACCTACAGAAAGTCCATAATTGAAGCTCATGAAAACTAAGGCTACCTATGCAGTTGTGTGTGCTTATGGTGGTGGTACGTGTTCTGCTTTAACAACAACCAGAGGAGTCTGAAGGTCAGCATAGATCACTTTACTCTGTGCCAACTGGGGAGGGAAAGCGGCTGCTATGGTGTAAGGAAATAATAGAATCCTTAGTTCTTAAGACACTGTGTAGCTGCACATTCTAACATAACAGCCATGGGGTTAGGGAAGGCTATGAGACCCACATTATAAATGTGCTCTGTTAATTTTGTTTTCTTTAGTTAGTTGCACTGTCTTGGGTTTCTTTGTTTGCTGCTCTCTCTTTGAATGGTTCATCCCTGCAATGTCCACATTTAATAACAGGTATACAGATGTTTAGCTCTGCTGAGATTGTAGGGATCACCTCCAGGCCTTTACACACACAACTGACATTAAAGGAGTATCAGTTCTTAGAATGCCTCTAAGGCATAGATTGGATATGACTGCCCCACTTAGAAAACAGAAACAGCTTTGCAACCAGTGTTAACAACTCACTTTATACTGATTTAAAATAACTCTCCCTGTAGATATACAATGTGCATATTGATCAATATATAATGCTCTGATAAGAGATTTCTGAAATAAAATAACTTCTTTCTTAAGTCTAGAAGCTGGTTCTCTGACCTTAGTTTCCATTATGTGGAGAGTGTTTATCCAACTGCAGCCTCTCAAAGGACCAGCTACAGCTCCCCAGTGTCTGTCCTTGTCTCTGTAAGAAGCAGCATTCATCCCTTGGGCTCTATTCATGGGCTAGGCCATCAGCATTCCTTCCTA
This sequence comes from Mus minutoides, assembly GCA_902729485.2. Lineage (NCBI taxonomy): Eukaryota > Metazoa > Chordata > Mammalia > Rodentia > Muridae > Mus > Mus minutoides. The sequence continues at coordinate 44,406 of LR752409.1, read as the reverse complement.
CCAAAAACTACATGGTAAAAGATCACAGCACACAGGCTCATGTTAAAATGTGAACTTTAATTGTAAAAATTTCTTTTGTAAATATAGTTATTATCAACCTCTGCACATAACTTGGTTCAGATATATACAGATATGATATACACAGGTGTTAACTTGTACCACAGAAAGAATCAATTCAAGAAACATTTACACTTAGCCTCAGGGTTAAGCCCAACTTCCTTTAGGTCTGTAAATAATACTCCATTGAGAACACAGAAAGGATACATCGGTTTGCAGTAGTACCCAGAGCAAAACTTACCAATTATCCTTCTGACTTTGTCATGAGGTAAAGACTTGAAACAAAAATAGATTCGGGTTCTTTTATTGCTGTAACTTTTAGACTGGGGTTATTACCCAAAATAGGTTTTTACATTTAAGGCAACAGGGACACTATGTTTAAAAAAAAATAAAAAACAAACAAACAAAAAACCTAGGAAAACATATTTCCTTGATTACCATGGTTTCTCTTTTTCAGGAAGGATAGTATTCCAGACTTATACAAAAATTTATCCAAGTTTTGGGCAAATAAAGGAAGTTGATTTTGTTTACCCCTGTCCCAAAGCCTGGCAGCCACTTATGAGGGCAGTTCAAGAGTACAGAACCCCCCCCCCCCCACATTTCTCATGGCTGACAGCATTTCTGATGGGCAAGGATAATGAACTTTGGGTTTGCCTGACTTTTTATATATATATACATACACACACACACATACATACATATGTATGAATGTATGTATGTAGATGTGTATGTATGTATCCTTGCTTAATTTACCCAGATACAATGTCAATTACATATATTTTCTTTTTTATAGGCTTTTTACTTTGCAGTTCCATCTATGCACAATTTATAAAACCCTGCCCTGTCCCAGTGAGCCCCAGTATCATTAGGAAGCAAAGTACACTCAGCAAACCAAACAGGCACCTGCTGCAAATGCAAAGAAATCCTCTGCTGTAAACCTGTCAGGATTTAAGTCAACATGGTTCTGAGAGGCAGCGCCATGCTGACATTCTAGAGTAAGCTCTAAAAGGAGTTTTATTCATCCCATTTTCATTTCTCTATATAGCACCAAAAAAGTCCTATTCCTTTTCTAAATTTACAGTATCACCCAACTTTCAGCTACTAAAATGAATTAAAGTGCCAGGTAGCAGACTACCTCCCATTCCCCTGTCTCTCCCTTAATCAAGAAGGAATAGTCATTGAAAGGCTATTTGCACACTTCTGTTCTACAGATTTGTCCAAGGTCACTGTCCCTCTCATCTTGCCAGGCCAGTTGACTTTCTCTCCTTAATGCTGCTGAAATACTACAGCAAAGAGTGTGTGCTCATACTTCAAAACCCTGTCACAGACCACGACATGTCTAAGGCCTCCACTGCTATTCAACTACAAAAGCTGCCCGTTGCTTTTTAGATGATAACTTTGCAATTCCTTTCCATTTCAACGCTTCAGTACTTAATTCACCATTCAGTAACAATGGTATAAAAATAAACTTCCATTTCTCATAGGAAAAGCATTACCTTAATTCACCGTCTTTTCCCCACCACACTGGGTACTTCAGTAGCTCCTGGGAACCAGGTATATTAGCTATAAAGTGGCATAGTCAAAGCCCATGACTTGGGTATAAAAGGAGCCCTTCACTCCTCCCCTTCCCCTACCTGACTGAAAAGAGTTTTCCTAAAATGAGAAGGGATGAAACTGGGCTTGCTGAGGTAAGCTATGGGCCTTCAGGAGCCTCACCATGGGTAGAACTATGCACCATGAGGGAGAGATGGGATGCTGGACAGCTCTCAGAATTGTAGCCTATTAGCCTGGAAGCCTAAGGGGAAGATGTCCTATGGATGATGCTCTTGTCAGTTTTCAAACTCTTCCCATAACAAGGCATGTTCACTGTGAGACCCAGCGTTGTCTTACAGTTCTGTTCACCCAGACCCCATATCCCTTCTTTACCTCTGCAAGGACTAGTACACCAGACGTGGAGAAAGCATCTCAATCCACTCTCTGGCTGTGCAGTTTAGGGGGAAAGACAGTTCCCAAGTCCCTATGTCTCTAGGAGGCTGACTTTTGCCACTAGATAATTCACTACCACTCTTAGAGCTAAGTCTCCCCAAAAGCTTCAGTGGAAGGGTAAGTCTATCTTACCTTTCTGCATTGATAGGCTTTCAGTACCTCAAGACAGGAGGTTCGTCCCCCTTGCCTCCAGAATGAAGGCAGCACTTGGCCACGGTTTAATTTACCTTTATTATCTAGCTAAAATATATTAGGTAATTGTGTAAGCGAACCTTCCCATGAAGCATCTGGCACTATTGTATCTGAGCGTCATTCTCACCTTTCCGTGGTTTCCAATAAGGTAAGTTATAATTCCAGGTTCTTTTTTTTTTTTTTCTTTTTTTTTTGAGACAGGGTTTCTCTGTATAGCCCTTGGCTGTCCTAGAACTCACTTTGTAGACCAGGCTGGCCTCGAACTCAGAAATCCTCCTGCCTCTGCCTCCCAAGTGCTGGGATTAAAGGCGTGCGCCACCACGCCTGGCTAAAATGTGTAGCCCAGGCTGGCCTCAAACTCGTGATCCTTCTGCCTCTGCCTCCTTCAGCAAATCCTACCCGCGTATGCCAACACTACCGGCTTGTTTCAGATTCTTAACTTCTAACCCAGCAATGAAACCAGCTCATCTCCAGAAGCCAGTTTGGGTGGGAGGTGTGGGAGACAAACGCCTCCTGTCACATTGTACTCCTAACTGATTGAACCATATGGGCTCCAGGTAGGCCACCAACATTGGCCTGGATCCATGCCCAGCACAAGGAAGGCTTCATGTTTAAAGCCAACACTGATACCAGGCAATGACTTGGCCTTCCTTTATAGTCTGATAGGAGATAAGCTCTGCTATTTTAACTGCTTCTGAGGAAAGAGTCCTGAGCCAGGCAACAACTAGCTGGGTATTACCATCTGCTGACAAAACTGAAAACATCCACTTGAAGAGGCTCTTGTTATACTCAGTATGTTGTACTTACCATGGGTGTCCACATACCCAAAACACCAATGCCAGGCCTCCTGAAGGTTGTTACCATTGGAAATTTCTTCTACCTTAAAAAAGACTGAATAGCCAGCAATGCAAGTCAGCCAGTGCTTCCAGGTTAACACATGGTTCCCAGCATGGTAGAGGAGGGGATTAGCGCTCCCCAGAAGGGCTCTGCCAGCTCAGGCAGGGGTCTGATGAGAGCCCTCTTCCTAAAGGCCAGTGTTACGAAAAAATGCCTGTCTCTGCTAATAGTCAGAAAGCTGAGAAGGATGTGAACTAACTTCTTCCAAATAAAGCCAGATGGTTTTTCAGAAAGTATTTCAAGAGTGATGACGGACAAGCACATCCTGTGGCTACTAGCTTCTGCTGTCACTGTAAAGATATTCCTATATAGTTCTACACAAACTACTTCCCTTCATAGGAGACTCACAGCATATTATGTAGACTTGCATCTGCCCACTGCCACGGCGGGGCCGGGAGGGGGGAGGGGGGGAGACAGTCTGGTATGACTTCATAGTGATGTGGACTGGGTTCACATCTCAAGACTTACTCTGCAGCTGATAAAAGGGGGCAAAGGGTACAAGGGGGGCTGACATACACACTGTCGGCCACACAGACGCCTGTGCTAAATTCTGGCCCTATGAGGAAACTGGCAAGGTAAGGAAGGACCGAAGGAGATGTTGAACAAGAAGTTCTGCTGCTGGGGGCTAGCAAGCCCAGAGCCTAAGACCTAACACAGCTCTTCAGTTAAAAAGAACCCATAAAGCCCAGCTAGACCAAGGACAGCCTTTCTCACCTTTGCTACCTTTTCATCAGCAGTTCTCAGCTTGCTCCTCAACAGCACAGCAAACGGTGCTGGCATACAGAAGGCTCTAGGGAGGTTCTCAGAAATGGGGGCTTCATTTGAATGAAGTCCAAAGTATCACAGCCCCAAAGAACAAACAAATGCAGTTCCATCACGGACCAAAAGAAGCAGGCGTGGTTGTTAGTCTGGGATTTCCAGCTATTCTCTTGGGTGGGAGGCACTGTTCTATTTTCCCTGTCAAATCTGTTAGGTCCGTGGATCCAACTGCTTAGCCTCTCTTCAATGAATTCTGAAGAGAGTCCTCCAGTCCCTCAGTAGCTCCCATTTCTGGCTACCTACCCCTGACTTTGAGCTTTAGAGACCAAAGGAAGTGTTGGTCCATCAGCATCGGGTAGTCCTCCCTGCTCAGCCCTGGGGCAAGAGGAGAAAGTAGCCCTAAGGACAAAGCAGGAGAAACCAGCCACTGAGCACAGCTGTTTTTTTGTAAACATTTTGTCACTGGAATGATGGCTAAACCCACACTGCAGAGGAGAAAAATCAATTAGTTGGAACAGTTTATGTCAGTGCCTAAACTTATTTATATATTTACAGAAAAGATGTTACCCTGACTCATCAGTGTCTGTTGGCATTTTCACACACACCAACCTCTTCATTCTTGGATTTTTTTATCAAGGAGCTACAGTGAAAATACTTGAGCTGAGCAATAAGCCTCAAGAACCTAGAACTGAGCTAAGAGGCATGGACCCTCCCTCTGACTTTCTCTCTGCTGTGGGCATCAACCTGGCTGCTCTTTAGCTATAGACATGGATGTTTGATGGCTGGCTAGCTAGCTATTCACATGGCTTTCCGAATATGGTTAACAACTGTCCTCCAACATAGTGTGTGTGTCCAAAGTATCCCCACCCCAAAGAACAAAGTGACCGCAGTTCCATCACAGACAAAAAGAAGCAGGCATGATTGTTAGTCTGGGATTTCCAGCTATTCTCTTAGATGGGAGGCACTGTTATATTTTCCCTGTCAAATCTGTTAGGTTCGTTTCTTAGCCTAAGAAATGTTGTCTCTGCTTCAGAGATGTCTGTGGGAGTTTCAAATTGGTAAAGAGACCTGTTAACATCACATCACAACCTGAGTTAACCAGCTTGGGCCCTGGCTAGATTTCAGAATTCATCAGAAGTATCTGCTGTAGGACTGTGTACCATCCCTCCACAGAGCTCTTAGAGAAACTGGACATTTCTTCCCTTCCCTATTTGAACCTGTTAGTTCAAGAGGATATTCAGCGCTTATGAGTCTATAAGCTTAGGGACAGCACCACCCTTCACCACTGACCAAGAGGACTGGGATGCGGTGGGGAGGGTGGGTGGATGGGGTGGATGCTATAACTCATAGCTTACTTTAGGAAGTATTTCAATTCTTTCCCTGCCATTCTATTTTTTTCCTTCTTCATGGTCCACAGAGAAGAACATGGAAGGTGCATATTTGCCCTCTCATGACTAAGTGACCCTAACTTCACTCCATGAACCTGGTGGAAAGGTCATCTGCTTAGTTTCTGGTTTTAGGCAGATGAACATCTAAGGCCATACGGGGACACATGGTTATCTTATTCTCATATGCAACAAAGGCAAACGAAGACATACAGGTTTTCTGAACAGTTCATCCCAGAGTTTGACTCTGACTCACAGAACTCCTAAGACTAAACCCAAAGAAGCAGCAGTGGAAGACAGTAGATTCCCGTGTCCAACCAAAGGCTACAAGCCCAGGCAACCTCACCCCAGCCCCAGGGCTGAGACACAGAAAGAAAATGGCAAAAATTTCTTGTGTTGGAAAGTATAAACAGTCCTTTGTGTCAACTTAATTAAAACTGAAGCTGCTGAGGGCCTGGGGTGCACTCCAGGCTCCTGTCACCCCACACGAGTGTCTCACCACCAGTCCTATCGTGCTTCCTAAGGACAACAGGGGTTGTCAATGACCAGCATGACGTCGATGCCATAGGCCTCCAGCAGGTCCATGAGAAAGCTCCTGTCTCCCTGGGGATCCAGTCCCATGCCTCGGGCATGCTCCGCTGTTAGAGTTTTATCTTGACTGGCTGACACCTCCAACAGAGTCTGAAAAATCCGGTTGTTCTGCTCTAGGAAAAACCTGCATTTCCAAGACAGGAAAGGAAGACAAGAAGCTCATCTAGATAACTCAAACAAGCAGAGCCCCATCTGGGCTTGGGTAGTGTACTTTTACAAGCCTTCCAATAAAAACTACTATTAGTGTGAATGAGGTCAGCAAGGAAAAGACAGCAAGAACTGCAGTGTCTCTATGGATGAGGGCCTGACTGCCGTCTTCCTGTTCTAAACATAGCCTGTGGAGAGGTTCCATAGACAATTTCCATCCCTCTGAGTAACCTTCAGGAAAGGGAGTGAAGACCCAGAACCCGAAGATGCACTTCTGAGACTGAGACTTCAAGACGGAGACTAAATATGCACACTTTTCAAAGCCCTGACTGGACCACAGCAACTGACAGCCAACAAGCCTCACTGGAGATCACAGCGTTCTGCACCGGCCCTGCAGCCATCTGTGGTCGCTGATGCTGTACCTAGAAAAGGAGGACTCAGAGGGGCTGCGGCAGGCACAGCAGTTCTGAAGCCAGCAGTGTGGAAAGGGGAGGCAAGCCATACTGACTGAGAACGGCACAGCTCACACACTCTTCCGTGTTTGCTCTATTTGGGAGGGGTGTCTGGAGGAAGAGCATACATAAAACAGGATTCAACGTCACAGCTTAGAAAGACATGAGTTCAGCCATGCTGTCTGGGGGATTGGGGACCTTCTACAGACATACCAAAATGGCTTAACTAGACTGTGTGGCTGCCCATTCACACAGTGTGCATGCATTAGAAAGGAGCCCCAAGAACAGGATAAGCCTCTGTAGAGATGCCCTCATCAAAACTAGGGCCTCTCCAGGAGATTGGTTTCTACTTCAATTACAGTTCCGCTCTAATTCTGAAGCAGGACTTCCAGTGGCCACTTGAGTATAATGTGTACTGGAAGGAGCTAGCCCTTTCCATGGCTACCAGATCTGGGGAAGAGAGATTACACTACATTCAAAAGTTGCATTTTCAGATGATCTCATAATACCCTGCACAAAACAACAACAACAACAATAAAAAAAAAAACCCACAAAACTGGTCTTTTCAGAGAAGGCGGTAAGTTAGATGGTGGAGAGATGGACAGCTATGTGGTGACATTCTGGATGCAAATGTTTAATACAATGTACTTTCAGGGTCTCCATTTCTCTAGGGCCTGCCCTGTCAGCCACTCAGGTTTCACCCTGATGGCTTTGCAGGACTCAGGTTACCTCTAAGGACAGAGCACTGAGAGCCCAAGGATGATGACAGTCACCCTCCACTGCAGTGGGATGCATGGGAGGGATGCAAGTTGTTGCAGAAGTTGGTACTGAAAGCATTCCCAGAACCCCACAGCTGACACCCAGGCTGACTCACAGCACAAAGAGGTCCTCTTCACAAGGGCTGTAGTCTCCTTCAACTTCCTGGGAGTATAGCAGCATCTGCCTGTTGGAAGGGGGAACACCATCAGACTCCAGTGGACACTACATCCAATTATCTAATTGGCAGCAACAAGCACCAATGATGGCTGTATCTCTCAGGAAGCAGCACCACAGAGATTTGTGCAAGGCCTGAGGTTGAGTAAACAAGGAACAGAACCTGGACTCAAACCCAGGATCTATGGCCCATTTTGCTAATGGTCCCCCACACTGCACCCATTAGTCATGGGACTGTTTTGTCCACTGACTGGGACATGTATTATATAATATATACATAATATATATTATATTATATACATATTATATGCTTACACGAAACTGTACATACACAAGCTTCCTAATGGGTCCACACAATGTAGATGCTCAATAAATGGGTATTCCAAACATACAGGCAAATCTAAGCAAGGTCTTTGGGATGTTTCTGAAAGGTAGTATGGCTGGTTCCTTCACCGGGGTTGAGTCTTAAGCCCATCAGGAACCCCCCATGTGTGTCTGCTACCCCTCAGTGAGGGCAAGATGGAGGAATGCCAGCCTCCTAAAGCACAGGAGATTGGGTGGTAGAGTGGGCTTTTCACAGATTCGTGGGACCATCCTGCTTAAGGTGCTGCTGTGACTGGCCTGGGCTGCAGTCACTAGCACACAGGACACGCATCTGGCAGATAAGCTGTCTCACCTCTGTTCATTGAGCCGCCGGTACTTCTCCCTGTCTGCGCTGTTGATCTTCAGCAAGGGTTGCAGGTGGTCATGGTGTGTCTTTACATTCTGGTTGTCAACGTACACATCATACAGCTCACGCTTCTCTTCAAATATCTTCTCTGTGGTACCTTTGGAGCCCAGGATAAATGAGGTAAGAACCCCAAGGGGACACACACACACAAGCCAGTCCAATCTCACTACAGAATTAAACATCACAGGGAGAGGTGGGAAGATCCCCATACTCACAGGCTACATAGGACATCTCAACTTCCAGGCTCTCAATGTCAGCCACGTTCACATAGAAGAAAGGCTTAGACTCAGGGATGGTGCCCCCAATGCCAGGCAGGGACACATTGGCCAGACAACAGCAACAGTACACTGTAAGAGGGGGACACCAGAGTGAGTAATTTTCCCTCCTGTTCCCTTCTCCTCCACCCAAGACCAAGCAGGTCTATACCTCAGAACAGTTGTCCTACATGAAGCTGCTACATTCTGTTGTTTGTTCTTGCCAAACCCCATATTGAGGCTTGGTCACCAGTGTAATAATATTGGGAGATTAGGGTCCCTAAGATGGAATTAGGTCACAGAGGTGCTACCCTTATAAAAAGTTATCTCTAAAGTGTTATAAAGTGAGTTTGCTCCCTCCCCAATGCTCTCTTCCATATATGATCTCTTCCACCATGAGGCCTCAAAAGCTGACCAAAGCCAAAAGCCAGTGTCATTCTCTTGGACTCTGAGAACCACGAGCCCAAACAAACCTTCCCAGCCTCGAGCATTTAGCTGGGCCAGTGGGAAGTTGTCTCAGAAGCCAGGGAAGGCTTTGTCTGTGCTACCTATCCTGTAACTGGGTAGTCTTGGAAAATCTTCAGGGCCCCACTGCAGAACCTGATATCTTTTTATTATTATTATTATTAGATATTTTCTTTATTTACATTTCAAATGTTATCCCCTTTCCTAGTTTCCCCTCCGAAAAGCCCCTATCCCCTCCCCACTTCCCCTGCTCCCCAACCCACCCAATCCCATTTTCAGTCCTGGCCTTCCCCTATACTGGGGCATAGAACCTTAACAGGACCTAGCGCCTCTCCTCCCATTGATGACCGACTAGGCATTCCTCTGCTACATATGCAGCTAGAGCCACATGTCCCACCATGTGTTTTCTTTGATTGGTGGTTTAGCTCCAAGGAGCTCTGGGGGTACCAGTTAGTTCCTACTGATGTTCCTCCTATGGTACTTCAGTCCCCTTCAGCTCCTTGGGTACTTTCTGTAGCTCCTTCATTGGGGACCTTGTGCTCCATCCAATGGATGATTGTGAGCATCCACTTCTGTATTTGCCAGGCACTGGCAAAGGCCCTCAGGAGACAGTTAAATCAGAACCCGATATCTTAAAGTTCTCATTGGTAATTTATCACCAAATAGATGCTGAGTTTTTCTCACTGACCTGACTGGCCTTCTCCCTCCTCAAGGCTCTGGCTCGCTAGAACCTCCCATCCTCTGGTCCTCCCCTTTCCATGCTCTCCCTCAGTCTCCTGCCCTTGAGCCACTATCGGCCAACCTCTTACACCTGGCACCTTCATTCCTCACTCTCTCCAGGTGATGCTGTCATTCCAAGGTTATTACATAGGCTTTATGTCACTCTCAAACCCAGCTATCTCCCCAGAGATCCTAACCCAATCACACAAGTGCCTGATGCACATCTCCCTGGAAATGTCTCAAGTAGTGAACACCAATCATGTCCCAAGTTAGCCCACCACCAAACAACTCATTACTCTTTGGTCCCTCTGTTGGTATTCTGTCTAAACTCCATCCCCACAGTTCCTGGCAGCAGCCAGGTATGCTCCTCCTCACAGTTACCTGGCAACAGCCAGGTAGGCATGGCACTATAAAAGGGGCTGCTTGGCCCCTCCTCTCTCTCTTATGCTCTTGCCTCTTTCTGACCTCTTGCCCGCTTGCTCCCCATTCCTCACCCCCCCCCATTTCTCTACTCTCTCCTTCTCTGCCTTTCTCTGCCTCTGCTACCCTCTTAACTCCCCTTACCATGCCCTAAATAAATTCTATTCTATACTATATCTGGTCCCTCAGGGAGAAGGGATACCTTGGCATGGGCCCGCTGAGGCACCCTCTTCCCCCACACTGTGCCAAAACATATTCTTATAGCTCTTCTTCTTTTTATGATCACAACGCCCCCCCATATCCAGTGGCCTCATGATCCTTATCATCCTAGACTCTTCCTCAACCATACCCCTGCATACTTCAGCTAAGCTGATCCAGTTTACCTCTTACCCCCAATCCACCATTCCAGCTTCAACACAGACACTTATCTCTTCCCAGATAATAAGGTAAGCCTCCTCCCCATCCATCTTCATTGTCTCCAGACTCTATACTCTAAATCCCATCAGAAGCCTTGATCCCATTGAAATGGTCCAAACTCTTCCAAAGTTGGTCAACAACTAAAGGATGAGGGCATATGTACAAGGCATTTAGGAAGGATGAGGGCATATGTCCAGGGCATTTAGGAAGGATGAGGGCATATGTACAGGGCATTTAGGAAGGATGAGGGCATATGTACAGGGCATTTAGGAAGGATGGGGGCATATGTACAGGGCATTTAGGAAGGATGGGGGCATATGTATAGGGCATTTAGGAAGGATGAGGGCATATGTACAGGGCATTTAGGAAGGATGGGGGCATATGTACAGGGCATTTAGGAAGGATGGGGGCATATGTACTGGGCATTTAGGAAGGATGAGGGCATATGTACAGGGCATTTAGGAAGAGCCCCTCACTTGGGCTACTGGTTACCTCTATAGCACACGACACCCACAGGTGGGGGAGAAAATATCAGAATGCGCTTTCGAAGTAAGGCGAACTTCCAAAGAATGAGGATCTGTTCTCCAAAGAACTTAATAAACTGAGACATACAGCCAGCAGGGTGTGTGATCTGGAAACATACAAGGACAGGAGGACAGCTTGTTAGAGGTTACCACTGTGAAACAGCCTTCTGTAAAAACTCCAAAGCACCAGCAAGCATTAAGAGGTAGTTGCTGCCACACAAAACGGTCATCTGATGCTTTAAATTTTTCTTTAAACTGGATTTCTCTAATGCATCAGCTCCTCTGACAGAATGAAGTTTGAAATTTAAGGACTATAAACACTTTACTCTGGATAGAAATGAAGAGGAAACAGCTGAATTTTATTACTTAACCTGGGGGAGGGCACCCACTCAGAGGAGAAGAAGGGGGTTAGGTGGAGCACTGTGGGAGAAGGTGACCAAGAGGTGGGCAGTGATATATATATGAATATGAATGACAACTGAACAAACAAACAAAAAAAGGTAGCTTAAGTGATTCAGTGTGTTTACTGTACAATCATGAAAACATGAGTTCAGGTTACAGCACCCATTCAACAGGCATCCCACAAACACCTGCAGCTTCTGACCCAGGGTGTGTGTGTGTGTGTGTGTGTGTGTGTGTGTGTGTGTGTGTGTGTGTCACAGACACAGGTGCACAGATAGACATAAACTACTCTTGAAGTTACAGCAGGCCTTCAACACAAAAACACTGAGTATTGTACATGATCAAGCGATGAGCAAACAGTTTTAAGTAGGGTCTCAAAGTATGCAGGGACCAGAGGACTATCTTGCACAGCAAGGTATCTGCAGCAGTTACAGGCAAGGAGGGTACAAGGGCCCCATGACTCCTTCTGGTAAACTTCAACTCTAACCAACTTGGAATGATAACTTCAGGGATGACCCCTCCCTGAGGGCTCCTTCTGGAAGGACAGTGCCAGGGACTTAGAGCTTAAGCTTGAGAAATTATACTCTGCCTCTGAAATCTGCTGACAGGGAAGCCTGGGAAAGTGACCCAATGGTTCCAGTCTGCTTTCTTAGTCTGTATAATGAGACCAGACCATGGGTTACCTCACCCATCTTACGGACAACCTGAGTTAAGACATGAGTGACTTACAGCTAGAACAGCCAGCACAGAGAAAATGCCACTGTCACTGGCAGAATAGAGGCTTCAAGTCAGAGGCCGTGAGTACTTCAGAAAGCTACTTTGATGCTTAGCTGTTGGCATTGAGAGTATTCATCTGCCATAAGAAAGGCAGGCCAGCCAAGTTCTGAAGGCAGGTAGCTCCCTAAAGTACACACTGAGTTTAATAGGCTGAGAGATGTGTGGAGCACCCAAGTACTAAGCCAGCCCTGCGGCAGCCCCTGTACTCTGCCTCCACTGGCTGACCTCCATCTCCAAAGCTTCGACTAGACTACTTGGTGGAGGAATTTTCTTTCCAAAGCAACCTCCACCCTCCACTCTGAGACCCGATTCACCAGCCCCATGCTGCATACACAGCCACCGTCCCCCTCCCCCCCAGCATGACCACTGTGACGCTTGGCCTATTTCCTCTATATGTCATTCAGTCACCAGGAGAGAGGATCCAAGTTGAGTAAGACTGGTCAGATCTCTTCAGTCACTGTCTTCTATCGAGACAAACAGCAGACAGAGCACAACCCGCTCCCCCCTACCTTTCTTCTGCCATCTTTAGGTCTTTGGCATGCATCAAACACAGGTCTGATGGGGGCTTGGGCAAGTGTGTCCTAGAATAAATTATTTATCCCAGACTCTCATCTCATTTATTTTGTTCATTCATGGATACACATATCCATTAACAAGAATTATATCCTAAGTGATTACTTTGTGCCAAAGCACTACATATTCTAGTTTCAACAGTGAATAAAGACACTCAGGCCCTGACTTCTGCAGCTAACTGGAGAGCAGCACAAGTCGAAAAGCAACTAGAGTACAGCCATGGGAAAGGACAGCAGCTGTTGGGCGCACATGAGAAAGCTTGATTGCATTCTGGTAGATGGTGAAGGCTTCCTGAAGGAAGTGACATCTAAGCATCAGCATGATGAATCAATCGGGAGGGCACAGTCTTGGCAGAAGAAAGTGAGTATATAAAGTTGCCTGGAGACGAGGGAATGCTAGTGCCTTGGGGGCCCATATGCAGGCCTGTGCCAAGGAAGTACTGGGACAGCCACAACAGGGTGTCCTCCTCTCTCCTGAAGATTAGTCACAGATCTCATACCCTTCTGCACTGTACCCTGCTCAGAGCACAGTGAGACCAGGGTTTCTCTCACTGCTTTACATGTCTCTATTTTCCGAGTCTGTTTCTCTCAGGCTTTTACAAAGAACAATAAAAATTTCCCACTGTGAACATGTACACGATCTTCCATAAAAAGCGAATGCACTCATGACCTATATACTCGGTCTCCATGGAGGACTACTTCCTAAGACCCACTCCCCAGACACCAAAACCTGTGGATACTTGGTCTCTTATATAAAATGAAAAGAGTACTAGCATGTAACATAAACAGTTCTTCCTGTATACTTTAAATCACCTCTAGATTATTGATATACCTATTACTCTATAAATGCCATGCAAATCACTGTATAGCACTTTTAGCAGAATAATGAGAACAAAGCCTATATGAGTTCAGTGCAGATGTGTTGTTTGACTCCGCGGATCACGAATACAAGGCTGGCCGTATATGACTTCTAGTGCTGTCATTTTGCCCAAGCCCGTCCTGCGTTACACATGGAAGCGTTGCCCTCCCCCCACTCCCCAACCTTCACCTTTCCCTTAGGCTATACATGCGTTAAGGACTATATGTTTACTCATATTGTTCTGACTTCACAGATAATATGTGTATATATATTCATAGAAAATACTAGCATGTAATGCCACAGATCTTCCCATATACTTTAAATCACCCCTAGGTTACTGATATATCTAATATCCTATAAATGCTACATGATTCAGTATAAGCACTGTTTGCAGAATAATGAGAAAATAATCCTGTATGGATTCAGTACAGATATGTTGCCTGTGCTTGGATCTCTGAGGGAAGTACTGTGCCCCCTAGAAAATACATAATATGCATATTATGGTTTTGCTGGAGACTGTGATGGTTCAACAAAGTGTGGTCATAGTAGGCATAGTTTTCTGCCCTTGCTAAAAACCAGACCTAGTAGAGCTTTTCTGTTGTTGTCTATGCTCTGATTATTATTCATAATGGCTATTTACTATATGAATATTCTGGCTCTCTACTGCTTGAACACTGCAAAATTACACACTTACACACACACACACAGACACACACACAGACACACACACAAACACACACATTATAGTGTTTTCATATCTAAAGGGCAGATCCCAGCAGTGCGGCTGCTGAAACAAAAGAAGCATTTATTTTTAATTTTAATTGTTGGCATGCTGTTTTCTGATAAAGACTGTAGCACTGTGGCACATCTGTATCTTCAGCCTATATAAGTATCTTTCTACCACATCTGTGAGTCTGACAGGTCTGTTAATAAGTTGTCTTTAATGGGGCAAAGCCAAATGCAAGTATCTTTTCTCTTTTTTTCCCCTTTGCCTATGGGATGAGGAAGCTAGGAACATTCAGGTCAAATGTTGGCCACTATCCCCTGGGTTTGGTGATAGCAGTGTAACTTCATTCAGAAGAAAAGGGGCTGACAATGTCGGAATCAATACGTTCTCCAAATCCTTCTGATCAGCATATGCTCCTTGCCAACCGTCTCTCATCCCTATCACAGGAGCAGGAAAGCTACAGGCTCCATCCCCTGAGCTCCCAGGCCACCTAGTCTCTTGTTAAGTTCTGCATATGGGGAGCCATGAATTCAGGCTGAAGACGGGAAGAAAGACAGACATCCTTCATCTTACGGCTTCTGTTAGTACTTCTCCAGCAGCAGGGAGCACTTCTCACACTAGCTGCCAGCCTCTCTCAGCACCAGTCGGACCCTATATTTAAAAAGTACCAGGCTCAGTGGCATAGAGTGTCCCTCAGAGATCCAAGCACAGACAACGCAAGGCCCTGGGCTCTGAGCCTGATGTCACTCCTCCTTGTGGCCTGGCCCTAAATATGGCAAGCAGCATCCAAGGTAAGGCCTGTGGCCCTGGTATTTGCAGCCTTGTGCAATCCCCTCTTCCTCTTGAGGAACTTGCTTCTAACAAAGAGACTGTGGCTATACACAGGCCTTTCACTTCTGCGATTAGGTTAGAGTTCTGACTTTATTGTGCTAGCACTCTCTTTTTGCTGACTTTGATGAAGCAAACTGCCAAGCTAGAGAGTCAGCCCCACATGGCTGAGAGCTGAGGGCAAACATCAATAGAGGCCTTCAGTGTAAACTTGCTCCTATAGGTGCTCATACGAGCTTAGAAAAACAGGTTCTTGCCCAGTTGAACCTTGTGCTGAGACTCCAACCCTGGCTGGAGCCCTAATTAAAATCTCTCACAGCAGACCCTAAATCTGGGATTCAGATAAGCCATGACTGGAGTCCTCTCCACAGAAACTATGGGATCATATACATGCATGATCTAGAAGCTTTTAATCTTGAGTGATTTGGTAGACAGCAATAACTTGCCAATGCAAGGTAGCATCTGTTGTCTGAGATTCCTAATGCATAGGGTTACTCTGTTCTCTGACTGCTCCTTCAGCCTCTTGAATTAGTTTTAAATACCTAACATACTCTTGTTTTACTGATAAAAATCTTACTTCTTACTTTTCTTTTTCCTTTATGGCCAAATGACATAAAAAAAAAAAAATCAGTCCTCATTTAAGTAATTTGCTCTTGACCCATGAGCATGTCTGTGTCCTCTTGTCCACATCTTAAGTAGGGCAAAGAGTTGAACACTAGCTTTGCCACAGTCCTGGGTTTAGATTCTGCCTGTCTCCCAAAGCAAGTCACTAAACCATTTATTGATAAGCTTCAATTGCTTTAACTAGAAAGCAAAGATTAACTAAACAACCTTCTCTTGTTAATCTTACTTCTAAAAGAGTGTTGCAACAGGTATTGTATCTAACTCATAGGATATGCTAAGAAAATAGGATCATGCCCCACCTCTAGCCAACAGGACTAGAATTAGCACCCCTTCTTTTCTACATAGCCAAATGCTTTAATGACCATCTCCTGTCCTGGGACGGTTTGAATGAAGATGATCCCCACAGGCACTATTGGAGGACTTGTTGGATGAAGTGTCACTGGAGATGGGCTTTGAGGTTTCAGAAGCTCAAGGGTCTCTTCAGGTCCAGTGTCTCTCTATCTTCCAGATGCCTGCTGATCCAGATGTAGAATAGAACTCTTGGCTCTTTCTCCAGCACCATGGCTGCCTGTGTGCTGCCTCACTTCCTGCCATGATGATCATGTACTAAACCTCTGAACTCTAAGTCAGCCCCAATTAAATGCTTCCTTTTATAAGAGTTGCTGTGGTTATGGTGTCTCTTCATTGCAATAAAACCCTAAGAAAGGTCCCAAGACACCTTCTTCTATAACCTCATGCATTATTTCTTTACAAAGGGAGTGCGAAGCTTCACTGAACTATCTTGTGCCCAGCCACAGAACAAGAAGAAGGAAGAAAAAGTAGATTTGTATTCTTAGACCCTTTTATATATTCTGACTACCTACTGTGTGGCCAGATTTCCTGTTGATATTAAACAGACATGCTAGTATAAATTGCAATGGATGCTATAAAAATTCCAAATAAAACGTCAGAAATAACATAGCTAAGAAATACCACGTCTGTCCTTCAAACTCTACATCTTTATGTTTGGCTTTACATTAGCAGAAGCAAGCCAACACAATCAAAAGCATCCGCCCTCCTCCGAGTCCAGCATGAGCGGCCCAGCATATGTGGCTCTGTGCCATGGTTACAGAAGGCATATTGTTTAAGATCATTTACCTTATATTTTAAATGAACCCCAAATGCTTATATTAAACCCAATTCTATCAAAGGCAGAATTCTGCATGAGGCAGAAGCATGATTTCTTTATCATTTAAAAATGAACCCATAATGACCGTCCCCAGACACATGAGAGAACAGCCAGCCTCACCTTCATCTCAGGATACATATATCGGTGAATGGAAGGCAACCAGTAGACAGGTGGCAAGCTGCCACCCCTCGCGGGGCCAGCGTGGAGCACCCCTTTCTTGTCTTCATAGAATGCAGCCAGATGAGAGTAATGTCCCGGCATCTCCAGCTGGTGTCTGTGTAACACACATGCACAGTGAGCAGCTCTGCCCAGCATAACTACTTTGCTCTACCAAAAGGGTTAAAGGCCCGGATGCACTCAGAACACCTGCACCTGGAGGTTACTTTCAAGTCTCCATTACTATTAGAGAATATCTTTATGCAAAGCTCAAACACAAGGCCTGAAATTCAATGGCACCATGTGATACACATTTAGAAGGAACAGGCCATGTCTAGTCTCTAATTCTTGAGCAATCTACTCTACAGATCACATGTAACTTCTCAAAGCACTGTTTATATTGTGAAAAGAGATAACCCAGACCACACACTCCATGCCGACAGTTGCTTTGCTTTATGTAGAATGTGAGCATGTTCTGTTACAAAGAACAGAGAGAACCTAAGCCCTCAATGTCCCAAAGGGAAGAGGGAGACAGTTATGACTGAAGGCCACTGAGGGCTCATACTTCCACATCAGCTAAGTGAATCCGAATCTCCCCTCCCCTGCCCCACCCCGTCTCAGCCTCTGCTCAGGCTGAAAGCCTTGTCAACCAACCCTCAGATCGAGACGATGACACTGAGGTCCTGGACCACTTGGGTGATACAGAATGATGCCACCAGGTCAATGCTTTATGTTGCATGGGAAAGTTAGAGGTTGATTTTGTTCCTTCCCCAAAGATGCTGGAATCTTGGTACCAAAGAAGATGGATTTATTTGGATGGATCTTAGGACACAATTAGGTTAAAGAAAGGTCTTTTGAGGGAACCCAGATTCTGTGTGACTTAAAAAGGGGAATTACACATGCACACACAAAGGTGTGGGGTAGACATGTGAGGATGACTGCAGACACTGAGATGATGCAGATGCCCAGGAACCCAGAGACAGCCAGCAAAGCATAGAGCCAGGAGAGACGGGGGAAGTGGCCCTGCTGACACTGACAGCTTGACTTTTGACCCTTAAGTCTCTGGAACTATGAGACAGTAAGTTTCTTTAGTCTAAATGAAGACACTGCTACCCAGTCCCAGCAAGGTAATATAAGGATGAATAAAAAGCTCAAATCCCTTCTGAACCCTGATGTATTTTCTCAGAGCCTTCCAGTGACCACCAACAATGAAAAAGAAGCTTCAGAGAGAAAGAAGACATCCCTAACTGTGGCTGAAACAACACTGATAAGTAATATCCTCCCTTCCACCAACTGCCATGAATCCTACTCCACGTTGGAACGCAAGCTACTCAGAGTCAAGGTTTCCACTGAAAAGGTACTAGTAGTAGTAGTAGCTGTTTTCAGTCACTGCCAGCCCAGAGTGGCTTCCAGCACCCACAACAGGATGATGGCTAGAGACTATGCAGACAAATTTGTATTAAAAGCAGAAAGACAACATCATCACTGTACTTAAAAAGATATTATTAGCTGTGTGTATGTGACAGTGCACACCTATAATCCAAGCACTTGGGAGGCTGAGGCAGGAGAATCATAAAGTCAAGGTCAGTATGGACTACACATGGGACCCTGCCTTTACCCCAAGAAAACTTCAGAAAATAATTACTAAAAATAAGTGCCTCTCCCCACCAGGGGATCTATCCCATAATCAGTCACTAAGCTCAGACATTATTGCGTAGGATAGCAAGAGTTTGCTGAAGGGACCCTAATATAGCTGTCTCGTATGAGGATGTGCCAGTGCCTGGCAAATACAGAGGTGGATGCTCACAGTCATCTATATGATGGAACACAGAGCCCACAATGGAGAAGCTAGAGATAGAACCCCAGGAGCTGAAGGGGTCTGCAACCCTATAGGAGGAACAACAATATTAATTAACCAGAAGCCCCAAAGTTAGTGTCTCTAGCTGCATATGTAGCAGAAGATGGCCTAGTCAGCCATCATTGGGAAGAGAGGTCCCTTGGTATTGCAATCTTTATATGCCCCAATACAGGGGAACGCCAGGGCCAAGAGGTGGAAGTGGGTGGGCAGTGGAGCAGGGCGGGGGGGGGGAGGAAAGAGGGAACTTTCAGAATAGCATTTGAAATGTAAATTAAGAAAATACCTAATAAAAAAAATTCCAAAATAAAAGTGCTTCTTTCTAACTCTAGGGGTCTGAAAAGCTTTGATTCAGGAGGCAGCCATGTGTTGGTACTGATAAACAAGCCTTCAGGTGCTTAGAGCAACTGCCAGTTGCTCTCAGAAACGCTGCTGGGCTGGACAAGAAAGTCTGGTGGCTATGGTCTGGCTGTCCGTCCTGAGAAGGCAGTGGGTTGCAGGTACTCTTCAGGGAAATGTGTCAAGCTTGATGCATAGGTGAAGTTCAAAGGTGTCTGAGTTAGGTTCCATTTCCCCTTAAAAGCCCACTGAGAATTTCTACATTGTCTTTAAAAAGGTAACTTTTTTTTTTTTTTTTTTGGTTTTTTGAGACAGGATTTCTCTGTATAGCCCTGGCTGTCCTGGAACTCATTTTGTAGACCAGGCTGGCCTTGAACTCAGAAATCCATAAGAAGGTAACTTATATCCAGGGCAATTTAAATAACGCACCTTCATTTTCTGTTTGCTGATCTGCTACTCAGTTGTGGGCCTTTACTTTTTGACTACACTCTACACCATATCTGGACCAAGATTCTACAGAAAAAGTCAGTACTATGAGTCTTTTAGACAAAAAGCTAGAGACAGAGCTGGCTCTTCCACTTAACCTGACAACCTTAGTTTGATCCCTAACCCCACTCCCACACACAGAGGATAGATGTGTGATGTAAAAAGAAAACAACTCATTCAGAACTCTGTCCTTTGAGCCGCTGCTTGACAGGACAGGATGACAATAACATACAGTGCAGAAGAGAACATGAACTCGGAGGCATAAACAGAAATTCACAGTTCAACCATGACTGTTACCCAACTCTTGAGGGAGCCTGGGTTTAAACACATGATAGATTTTGTAACAGATGAAGCCACACCACCAAGAAAAACCAAAGGGTCTGAGGGCCACAGAGTACCAGAAGACAAGATGTTTTTCAAAGATGGTTATGATGAGGTTATCAGTAAGGGCAGGTAAACTCAAACACCACTCCACTAACGTGCTTCAGAAGCCACCCATGTCAACTGAGCAATAGCCCAGTGGGGATAAACGACTCAGATGTGAAGCCTCCACTGTGTGAACCAGACCAGGGATTCCCCCTTAGGGCCAGCCACTCTGGGGTTCTCTTGAAGCCCACAGCCCCCTGCACTGGTCTGCCTACAGAATGTGTGCAGAAGTAGTGTGTTTAAGCTGAGGTTTCCACTTTCATCTCTCTCCTTACTGGTTGCAATGTCATATGATGGAGGTGAGTCACTGTCCACCATCATGCTGGGAGATGGGTGACACAGAGGGCCCTTGCTCCAGTCACCACCCACACTGGAACGCTTCTCTCTGCCTGGTCTCAAACCCTGTGCTTGAAAGCTGGAGTTCTGACTTGTTCGAACCTCTGTACCTTGGGGTCTCTTCTCTGCTATAGGAACTTAGCTTCTAGTTATCTAAAGCAGACACTGGTACCCAGAAAATGAGTTATTGTGGGATCAAAAACAAAAAGAGAGTAAGGAAAACAAGAAGTGGGGGGGGGAAGGGTCACTTCTGTTACAATCCACCAATTTAGATCTCCTGAGGCTGGGAAAGCCAACTGCTCTGTACCCAAAAGCAGTTAAGACTCTTGCTCACTCCAAAGTATTCTTGGGTAGACAGGGAGTCAGAATGTATGAATAAAATGTAAGATACAGGGAGCTACCCTGAGAATGAAGGAAAGAAGGATGGGCAAAGGATATGGACCAGATTAGATCCCATCAGCTTAAACTATGACTAGGTGGCTAGAGAGGTGGCTCAGTGATTAAGAGGAATCACTGTACAATCAATCACGAGGACTGCAGCCCACATCCCATTACCCACATAAAAAGTTTGGCATCCCACTCAATTGCAAATTAAAAGGCAAGCCTGGGCTACAAAGCAAGACAGTAACTCAAAATGAATAAATGAATGAATGATGCATAGGGTTTATATATAGTATCAGTGCCAAGTACACACACACACACACACACACACACACACACTTATATATGTTGTATGTGTGACATACAAGGTCTTGCTATGTTTTACTAATGTAAGCTAAAAGCCTTTCATTTCCTGGGCGAAAGCACCAACATGCCCAGGTGTCAAGGATATTTTATCAAAACACATAGATATATATGTATCAGAAAACAGACTAAAATTTTAACAGTGCTTCCAGGACTAGAGGAAAAATTCCCCAGCACTGTTTGAAGTTGTATTAGGTTATCTGCATAATACAATATATATGTAAATATAAAAAGTAACAATTTTTCTGCTTCTATTACATATTCTCCTACTACTCCAAAAAATAAATGATATTAATAAAACAATTTTTAAAGTCTGCCTGCCTACCTGGGGGCGTGGGGGTTAGGGGGGAAATGTAAGAATAGCAGCCAGCTGAGTGTAAACAAGGATGTTCATGTCTGATTAAAATGTATTTGATTAAAAAGAGATGAGAGTATTAATAAAAACTGAAAGTAAATATCTTCCCCAGCCTTCATTATAGGACGAAGAACTATTTTATAATACATTTGCTGAAAGAAAGGAGGGTCACCTGAGGCTTGACCCAGAGCCACCAATGCTGTAGGAAGACAGCTGTGGCCCTGGCCCACAGTCCCCATCTCCAGGGACTCACAGCACAGGCACCAGGTAACAAATCCTGCTGCTGCCCGCAACATATAGAAGCCACTCACAGACGCCACTTACCGAACCTGGTTTTCCAAAAAGTGCATGTAGCGGTACAGCAGGGTATACGATGGAGAGAGGATGCCCACAGACTTCATCCGAGCGCCTCGCTCCAGCTCGCTCTCCACAGGCATGTTGGCAAAGCAGGCCAGGCCAAAGAAGGGACCCTTCCGAAAATAGCTGAAATAGACCAAATACGCACTACGGCTCTAATTTAGGGAAGACAACATTTTTTTGCTTTTTTCCTTTGCAATGCAACCTCATCCCAAACAACTATGTTCAGAGCTCCAAAGCTGGGTCGTAAAAGAGGCCATTCAGTCTCCCAAGGAGTGGCTGTGGCTCCAAGACTCTAGAACTTGCCATCCCAGAGTGAAAGGGCAGAGTTAGCTTAAGGTTTCTATAAGCACACCACTCAAATGCCCACAGCAGAGACCGTGGTATCGTCTCTGGCACAACTAACAGCTTCAATGGGAGAACCAGAACCAGGGCTGACCTTCTGGCTCCTTTGGGACTCAGTCTGTTTTCTCTCACAAACCCTGATTCTCTCTGTTCCCTGGCTTCTGACAGCTCCAATGCAGCTGACATTTCACTTCCTTCCCCCTTTCACGCTTGAATCAGCCATGGCTTCAGCCCAATGCAGAGATTAAAGCTACAAATTATTCTTAAAGCATGTCCATTGGCTTCTTACAAGATTCACCACGCACCATTTACAGGTCACTAAAACTGGCCTGCTTAAAGCTAGTATTTAACACACACTAAAACCAAACCTCCCTGAGGGCCACACATTTGCTCAGTAATAGCTCAGTTGTATGAGCATGGAGGAATACTGGGACCCCACTGAGAACCCCAGAGCTGGAGCCCTTCTTGCTGGGAAGCTGGATAAACACACAGAAGACTTACATATACTATCTGAAGATAGCTCTTGATAACATGCTGTGGAGAACATAGGGGAGACGGGATGGAGTAGCACGAGATAGGTTCAGAAGTACTCACATGAAATCAGACTGAACTTTATGGGAACCGCTGGCCATAGACTTGAACTCAACACCTTCAAGGTCAATATCTTGAGGTAAGCACCATTCTACCATGTTTCCTGTAGGAACAGGGGGATCAAGTTAACAGAAACAAAAACCACTCAGAGAGAAGAGCATAGCACAGCATACATCGGTACTCTGAAACACGCTGCTTCCTCACACTAATCCACAACCACTGAGATGCTCAGATGAACTACACCAGAGGACCAGGAGGGGACAGCAGAGGGACCTCATTCCAGCTTCAGATTCAGTATCCTTTGAGCAGTTCCCTTCTGGTCACCCCTAAATCTTCCTCTCATGGCTTCACCTCCCTAAGTATAGGTAGATTTATTTATTTACTTATTTATTTGTTTATTTATTTATTAAAACCTTAGGCTCCCATTTCTTCATCTTATATTGTTACCTCAATCTATTCAGATTCTATTTTTAATCTTACCATCCAAATAGCCACTAATGTCTGACCAAATATATATGTATTCCTCATTCTCTCTGACCTCTTTGTGTTGTTTGCTAATTCCTCGGAACTCCTCTTTCTCTCGATTTCCTTGAGAGGATGTAATTCTGGCTCTTCTCCTACTTCTCCAAACAGTGTAGCCCATCCCTCATCCCTTCTCATCTCTCCCCACATGTGGCTACCTCAGGAACTCTGGGACTCATTCCCCGCGAACTGATTTCTAGGTTTCTAAGCTTAGTGTTGGAAAGATGAACAGAGGGAGATGAGAGTCTGAAGCTACCAAGATGACAGAGATAAAGACCAGCAGTTGCAGCTCACTAAGGTGACTGCTATGACAGAAGGTAGGAGAGGCTGTAGATCCATTAGAGACTGGGGGGAGGAGAGCACTGCACAGTTAGCTATAGGTGGGCCAATATCGTAGAAATCTTTTCTGTTTTGTGCATATTCAAATGTTTCCAAAGTGAAAGACTAAGTAATTTGTGAGATTTCATTTCTGGGCAAATTTATTAGCACACCAAATTTTCTAGGCATTGAAACCATCAACAATTATCTTAGCCACCACCACTTTCAGATCACTGTTTGGGACATCAGAGAAAACACGGTCCAGTCTTATGTCACTGCAGACAGCGAAGAGTATCACCCGATCCCACACTCAACAACCTAAGGCACTTTCAAGTAATCTATTTTGGAGAAAAAAAGAATCACAAATCTAACTAACTAATGAATTCACTGAAATAAACAAACAAAAAACATGAAAAGAGATTAAAATTCCATAAAACAAAAAGGCTAAAATGACATTTTGTTACTTTGGTTAAAGATACGAAAACATGTTCACAAAGAGTGTGAAAGTAAACCAAGTTTCCTATACATCAAGTCCCCCGTTCCTGCATTTTCTCCTTGGATATGCATGTACATCCATCTAAAATTCAAGGGATCTAACCTATAGGCTGGTACATACTAGACACAGCTGAGCTGCATCCATCTTAGGCTCTATCCCCCACTCTTTATGTGTTCACCTAACGCTAACCCATAGCCACTTATACCTTGAGGAAATTTAACTTATCTAAACTTCGTACTGAAGCCTAGCATTAAGTATAAATTATACAACACATTCAGTTTTCCCAGAGAGCATTCCTGTATAGGAAGCAAAGGAGGGTTAAGAGGCAGAACCTCTATTACACACACATAAGAGAACCTCCTGAGAGACCCATAAACTCATCCTCTGACAAGTAATCATGGCCCTGAAGAAGTTTGGTCTTTTTGACATTTTATAAAAGCAAGGATGTCTTCTGCTTATTGTTATGTGTACAGTTCGCCTACAGTGTTAATGATGGGTCTGGGTGTCACTTCTATCCTTTAGATGTAGCATGCTATCTACTTCGATACTGGTGCCCATTTAGGTCAGTGCTCACTAAAAGCTATGGCAATTAGCACTTCGGTAAGCAATATGTTATCCGTTATCTGGTAAGTGCCTGGGCTGAGTTTTGATGGCCCTTCTCTGAGTAGGCGGAACTGCATTGCTCAGAATTCCCTTCCATGCATGGTTCCAATTGAAAGCTGAAGGTAGCTATGAAGGGGTAACATCTGGAAGGTTGGTGTTGGAGCATCAGGCACTGTTGCTATCCTCACCTTCTGAGATGAGAACAGCAGCCCAGCCTGCTGATGCGAGAGACTTTCCCCTGGACTGCTGCGCTGGCCATTCTTAGGTCAAGGACACATAAACTAGAGTTATATGAAAAGAAGGAACCTCAATTGAGAAGATGCCTGGAATAAGATCTGGCTGTAAGGCATTTTCTTAATTAGTGATGAATGGAGAAGGGCTCAGCTCATTGTGGGTTGGTCACTCTTGGGCTGGTGGTCCTGTTTTCTGTAAGAATGCAGGCTGGGCAAGCCAGGGGAAGCGAGTCAGTAAGCAGTATCCCTCGATGGCTTCTGCATCAGCTTCTGCCTCCAGGTTCCTGCCCTGTATGGGTTCCTGTCCTGACTTCCTTTGATGAACAGCAATATGGAAGTGTAAGCCAAATAAACCCTTTCCTCCAAAACATGCTTTTTGGTCATGGCGTTTCATCACAGTGATAGAAACCCTAAAACAATTGCCTTGAGCTCTGTAAGTTAGGTGTTTTCCCTTCCATAAAGAACATCAACTTCTCTTATAGGACACCCACGCCACCAACACTGGAGACCAACTGACCAAGTATGGTGGGTGGCCCATGCCTTTTAACTTAGCACTTGGGAGCCAAAGGCAGGCAAGTTTGAGTTTGAGGCCAAGTTCCAGGCCAAGCAGGGCTACATAGTGAGACACCATCTCAGAAGAAAACAACAAAACAAACCTGGGAATGGACACACTCACCCAGGTCTCTATCCACTCCCAGGAGTCCCCTCTGCCTCCTTCTTCCCTAGATCACTGTCCTCCTTTTACATCCATCTGCCCATTGGACCCAGCACATTACATAAGTTCTAGTCCCTGCAGCAATCCTTGTATGGCTGTCATAGCTGCTGTTCCCCTGTCTGAATCTTGACTAACACAATTCCCACACATTCCTGTTACTTCACTGCAAACTAAGGAATCTTTAGGGATTTGAAGGCAAATATGAACAGGGCTTCTTAAAGAAAATGTAAAGTATGTGAAACACTTTTATGGCTAAATTTCCCGTGAAACAAAGACTACACACACACACACACACACACACATTGTAAGACTTCACAGAGCCTTCAGTGTGCCACGTTGCAATAGTGAATCTCAGAGAGATCAACAGTGTTTTCCAGAATCATTTTGACACTGCCTCTGGGTTTTGTTGTTGTCTGTTTGGGGGACTGTGATACAGGGTCTTATACTCTAGCCTAAGCTGACCAGACACTCACTGCCCAATCCTTCCCTACCTCAGCCCAAGAGCTGCAGTTACAGGAATGGGTCAATATGCCTGGCACAATAGTTCTATTTTGGGGAGCATTTTCATGGAGCAGTTTTGGAGAAGGCCCCCCCATTGGTGTGTTTAGACATGATGGTATAACAGATACTGCAAGCTGCCCTTCAATATCCATTTTTTAAAGATATTTTCTTCATTTACATTTCAAATGCTATCCCCAAGGCCCCCTATACCCTCCCCTCACCCTGCTCTCCAAACCACCCACTTCCATTTCCTGGCCCTGGCATTCCCTTGTACTGGGGCATATGATCTTCCCAAGACCAAGGGCCTCTCCTCCCAATGATGGCCGACTAGGCCATCCTCTGCTACATATGCAACTAGAGACACAGTTCTGTGAGGTACTGGTTAGTTCATATAGTTGTTCCTCCTATAGGGTTGCAGACCCCTTCAGCTCCTTGGGTACTTTCTCTAGCTCCTTCATTAGGGGCCCTATGTTCCATCCTATAAATGACTGTGAGCATCCACTTCTGTATTTGCCAGGCACTGGCATAGCCTCACAAGAGACAGCTATATCAGGGTCCTGTCAGCAAAATCTTTCTGGCATATGCAATAGTGTCTGGGTTTTGGTGGTTGTATAAAACCTGCTCTTTTTAGCTTGGTACATGAACTCCCAATGACGGCTATTTCTCCATCCTTCCTGCGTGTAGGTGTGGATCCAGACAGAAGCGAGGCACATAGCTTCCGAAATGGACCTGAAAGGCACACACTGCACTTTTCTCAGTTGTGCTGCCTAACACTGGACGGGGATGATGTCATGATCTGAGGAACAATGGCACTATAAACCAACATGACCCCAGGTCTCCGGTGGCCTCACTGCTCTGAGCTCCTATTTGTCTTTGGCAAGCTATTACACACATGAAAAGGGAAGGGAGTCTATCTTGATTACACTGTAGCTACTGGATACCTGGTATTTATGACCAAGTTCATGTTCTACTTAACTACAGCTGAAACAGAGGATAAAATCCCCATTCCTCAGCCTGGTTCTCAAAACCCTCCTCACTGTAGCTCTGTGCCTCGCCAACGCTCATTGCTCATCATAAGGATGCTGAAAGAAGGAGTGGGCATCCTGTCTGCTGCACCCTTTCCTTTTAGGAGTCAAGCCCTTTTGGGTTGGGAGCAAGGCACCTCAGAGCAGGTGGATGAGTCATAGACAGGACTGGGGCTTCAGAACACCCTGCGGGGCGAAGTTCATCTTCTGCTGACACCCTCCTTGGAGAAAAACCAGGCATAGGCTCCACAGAACCTACCAAGCTTTAGATGCCTGCCTCCCACCCCCACCCCCAGGACTCTGTAAGTCTCTGAACAATGGAAGAGGGGAACTTTTGCTTGATATTTTTTTCTCACATCCCAACACAGCTCGGTGCCTAGGACAAGAGAGGAAGGGCCATAAAACCAAAACAAACTAGACAATCGTTTTTCTTAGGAACAAGCATGTCTTTATTCAGCTAATTGATGAATCAGTGGTAATTACCCGAGGAGTGGGAATGACACTGGGCTTATACAGGAAAGCTGCCTTACTCTGAGGAAGCATATTCTTAATTATTTAGGAGTGAGATTCAAACATCATTGCAACTTATTTTCAAATAGTTCGGGGGGCTTGGCGAGGACGGGGGGGGGGGGGGAGAGGTATATCTAAATCCATATGATACAAATGCCGTTTACAATGTCTGTTAAGCAAGGGCCAAGGCAGCTGACTAGGGAACAATCTAGACACAGATATTTGTATATTTTATATTACAGACTCAACGAAATCCCATTTTTTAAAAAAGCAAACCAGCTTGTCATTTAATAATAATGGTAAATTAATTTCTGAAACTATGAATGAAGCCCAATCTTACTTAAGTTGTTTGTGCCAGATATTTTACTATGGTGATGAAAAGACCCGAGTACCTTGGTAACTTGATATCAGAGAATTTCACATCAGTTTTCGCATGATTTTGACCATGAGAAATACCAGACAATGGCTTCCAAACTCAAGCCATGAAGAAATAAATATACAGTGTTCATTCTTCAGCCTCTGTCTGTTGTGTGGAGCTGCCGCTGCCCCCTGCTGGTATTACAACTTCCCCCTCAGATCTCACTTAGCTCTTGGCCTAGATCACCAGAACCCACCAGCTCAGACCACCACTATTTACCTCCTTAGGCAACCTGCAAAGAGGATTACATCCTTACTTAACATTCCTGTATTTCTTACCCACCTCACAGCCTGACAACTGTCCTACTGTTCCTGCTGGCTTCCTCTCTCCTCCTTCCCCCCTTCTCTCACTATGCTGCTGACATTTTTGAGGGGTGTGCCCACCTCTCACTTTTCTCATGAACTTAATTTGCACTGCATGATATTTCCTAGCAGAAGTTTCTGGAACATATCATTTCATATTACAGAGGAATTGACTGTATGAGGCTGAAGCCAATATGACAAAATGTCAACAGATGGGGACTCTACAGGAAGGATAAACAAGTTCTCCCTCTATGATCCTGTCATTTCTCACCCCCTCCTCCTCAAGGTTTAACCAATCTCATTACAAATCAGGGAAACAAATGAAATGCTTGAGATTTGTATATATATATATATATATATATACACACACACACACATGTATTGTATAGATAGATGTGTATGTATGTAATACATTAACATATATGAGATAAACATAGAGGACTTTGTAAAACCTCCAGCAATTGAGAAAAGGAACCATATCTGAGGTGAGACAGGGGACTATTATGATTTGAGGTCATCTTTTTCTAAAAGTATTCTGAATTAAGGACCAACTTCTATATAGAATCTGTAGTTTAAAGAGAAAAGATTCTGTAGAAGTGGAAATCCTTAAAAGAAATTATTTAATGCCAGAAAAACTTGACATGTAGTACTCCCTACCTATCCCAGGCTTGGAATACATACCCCGCTCTCAAATTCACCAAACATCTTTCCTCTATTAAAAAAAGAACAGTCTGGCCACCCAGGAAGAATCCAACAAGAAGGGACCTTATAAAAGAGCTTCATCACTGGCACATGCCTTTCCCTTCAGCTTGGATTCCTCCCAACTCTGTATCCTCCCAGCTCTTAGGCCACACCTTGGGTCTGTCACAGGGTCCTGAAGGTCCTACCTGGCCCCTCCTGCATAGACAGCTTGGGAGAATACTTTCACACGATCACTTAAGGAACAAATGAGGTGATCTGAGATGTGTACATTCAGCTGGTTTGGTCATTCAGTAAATATTGGTAGAGCCTAACTTGGCAGCACAATGCCCAGTGCTGAGCTCATGCAAAGGTAAACATACTCCTATTCAAGGGAACTGGACTGACAAATAATTGGGCTAGCAGCTTATGCTCCTAGGGAAAGCGCGTAGGGCTGTGGATGGACACATTGGTCTGAACTCTGCCATCCCCCTGACTTTAAGGGGAGCCCAGGGGCTCTTGTGAGAGCCCCCCATGCCGATGTTTTCGAAACTCTTGAGGGAGAGTTTCTAACCCAGGCTAAGGATACTTAATAGTATCCTATGGTAGCAAGTACAGTAGCGTACTTGCTTAGCCCATGTGAAACCCTGGGTTCAATTCCAAGTACCATGAAAATAAGCAAAGCCTGTAAGACAGGTTCTCCCATATATATAGGGCACCTGTCTCCCAACTACTCTGCTGGATGTAGTGGCTCATACCTGTAATCCCAGCACTCAAGAGGCCAAGGTAGGAGTCTGAGACCAGCCTGGGTTATATAGTGAGTTCCAGGTCATCCTGAGTTAGAGTGACAGATCCTGCCTCAAAATAACAAACAAAAACCAAACAACAACCCATTAATAAACAACCCATTAATAAACAACCCATTAATAAAGGCAAGAAGCAGGAGCAACTGCTGGTCCCAACAACACATTACTTGAATATAATCATTTTTTTAAAACAAGCCACTACATTCAAGCGATAGAAGAACCATCAAAGAGTGTTTTGGTCCAGTCCCTGTCCAGCCATTACCAATCGACTTCGGGCCTTCAGAGTTTTGATGTAATCTTACATAGCCCTAAATGAGAACACAACCAAAGCATGAGGCAGAGACAGAATGGAGAGTTCTGAATCAGGGAGAAATTAATCCTGGTAACTTCAAGGCAGCCATATGTCAACCCATGACTGAATGCCAGTGCACCAATTTTACATAGGAAGGAAAAGAAACAAGCACACTTCTGGTTACCCGGCCACTCTCACACACACTTCACAGCTCCACATGTCTGCTTTTCTCTTGTGTAGACTGTTGTGGGGTGTCGGGGGCATGCTCCTTAACCCCATGGTACAGTTCCTGAGACCCCAGAAGCACACAGGAAGTGGGCAGGCATTTTAACCAACACCCTTACTTTCCTCTCTGAAGATTTCCAAGAGAAGAAACTAAATTCCCAACAGATGGCCACATACTTGCAGCTTGAAACCACAAAGCAGGTGAATCACCAGCAGCCCAGGAAAGATTCTGCCAGTGTGGCATTAATCAATAACCACAATTGTGTTCTAATCAACCACTGACAGGTGATGCAAAACACTGAGTGTTAACCCTCCCGAGACTTCCCTGTTACCTATCGGAACTGGCTTTCCCTTTCCTGCCCTGTGATCTGGTTACTCTCAAGTCTACTCTCTATTCTATTTCCAGAGTTTCCATTTGCTTTCCACTGTCAGGCCCCTCCCATTTCTGAAAGGAGTCAGATGAGCTGAGCAGCACTCCAAGTTATGATTGGGCGCCAGACCCAGCCCTAATCTCATTACACCTTTCCACCTGCTCTGCTTGTATTTCCATGACAGACAGGGAGTCTATAAAGTTTAGAATGAAAACTGGTATGAGTGATTTTTCATTTATTTATTTATTTATTTATTTATTTATTTATTTATTTATTATTTTTGAGATAGGTTGCAATGCAGCCCAGCATAGCCTTGAACTCTAGGATTGTCATGCATGGGCCATACCTGGCTGTTGTGTGTGACTAATTGCAAATATTCCCATTTGACAGGTGTATCATTCACACAGGTGAAGAGGTATTTGCATAATGTGGGTAAGAGCTTCAGGTTGCAAAAGAATAGGTGATTTAACAGCAGTCTGGAAAGAAACATCTGGAAAACCCCACCAGGTGATGACCTGCCACTATCTCTTTCCCCTTCTGAGCAACCCCAGGGCAAACACACACACACACACACACACACACACACAGCTCAGGAAAATGCTCCCAAATGCCCACAAAATAACAGCTGCATAAAGTAAATCCCATAAAGAGAAAGTCTAAAGTAGGCAGATTCACAGGATGCCAGGCAGGAATTGAGGGGTAAAACCTCATCAGCATCTATTACTCTGGGGTGACAGTCCTGCCAGCCCAAGTGTGAGGATACCTTTCTCCTTAACGAAGCAGAGAAAAGGAAATTTTACTAGAAAGTCTAAGAACAGATTTAAAGTTAGGTCTGAAATCATAGAACACACACACACACACACACACACACACACAGAGCAATATTCTGGCTGCCAACCTCCTTTACCCAGCGTGCCAACTTAGCATCTGTGACTGGTTTCAATAGCAGCTTTGTAGCCCAGATGGCCAGCACCACCACCCTACAGCTAGTTCTTAGCTCCAGATAAAGACTGTGTGTGTGTGTATTTGTGTGTGCCTTACCTTGAACCTGACGCCCTTGATCTTCCTGCCATTTGTAGGTCAACCAACCATCAACCAAACGACCATAACTTTCCAGAAATATTTCACAGGATAAGAGGAGTCATATAGAAGGCTGGCATAGCTTAAAGGAAAAGAGGTGGACAGGAAACAGCTGCTTTCTCCACCAAAACTAAACCAAGTTAACAATGCTCACCCAAGTGCACACACCATCCTCTCTGCAGACTCTGAGGGAAGTAATCAGGCAATGTGAGGGGCCAAGGTCCAGGCGGTTAAACTGGCTCGTTAATTCCAAAATATGTAACCATCCTTGGTGCCTTTCCCCATGAGCAAACTAGGTATAAAATAATCATCAAATTGCAGAGTGGTTAGAATTAAATCAGAGTAAAATGCTTGCACAAATGTCACAGTATTAGTGACAGCTCTTACCTTTTCACAGTAACCTTAGTCCAAAAACCAACCCCCGTCCCCGTCTCTGTCTCTCTGTTTCTGTCTGTCTGTCTCTGCCTGCCCCCCTCACTCTCTCTCTCTTTCACACACACAGTATAAACCAGAAAGCCAGTCACCAGCTGTGAATGGAAAGATATGGGAGTTCCTACAAGGGCCTCAATCTCCATAATCAATGACAGTAATGGATCACTAATCCATTTTATCAGCTCTACCTGTGATTAGTGTGAGATTTCCTTTCCCCCTCCTTTCCCTAGACTCTATCACCAGACAGCTACCATTATGCAGTCAGAAAGCCATTAATGTCTCCTTCCCAGTTCTTAACCTCGAGTGACTCTCAAGCTTGCCTCGATTTACCTAGGCACAAGTCCTGACTGTATGAGTCAGGCAGTCTGTGTGATGACCATTAATAAGTACGGAGGGGGCCAAGACCGAGTTTCCTATCAGGAAACTCCAACTTCCACTAGTTCGAATGCTCTGGTTGTGATGCAAATTTAATTCGATATGGCAGTTTAAAGTCAGAAAAGTTTGAAAGACAGTGGGATGAGGCAACAAGTAGACCGAGATAGGGGTGGGAGTCGAGTTCTTCCCACAAGTCCTGCGGCTAGGAATAGGGCATTTGCCTTTGTAAGGACCACATGCCTGTTTGCTGGCTCAGAATCGTTGACCATGGTTAAGCCACCCAGCCTAGAAGCCACCAGCATCCATCATATCTGAAATACCTTGCACATAATCCTAATTTCTTCTTCCTATCCCATCCATACTCTCAGGGTTGGAAGACTGGTTGGAAACTTCCAGAATGAAGAAAACCATCCTTCCCTCACAAACACCAGCTCCTCACGCTAGCAGCTCAAAGGAGAAATCCAGGAAGAAGCATCTGAGCATTCCTCTCTCTCAAATAAGCAGCAGGAGAATTCGAATGCTCTACACTTTTATCCCCTCGCGGAACCGCCTACTGTTGCAACGCACTCCCCACCCCGGAGTGGGTGGTTAGGGTAAAGACGGTGTGACACAACCAGTGAGTCTTCCCAGAAAGGCAGCCTGCCAGCGAAGGCTTCTCCAGCCCCATCCTCTAAAGCTCTCACGTTAATTCCTAAAAATGAAGCCTTCGGAGAAAGTGAACTAGGCGGCTGGGAAAGTTAAGGCGCAGGGAGCAATCCGGAGCAAGGGCAGGCGCAGAGCAGGGTCGTTCTGAACCCGCGTGGGAGGGGACGTACGCGGGAGTGAGGGGGGAGTTCTTCCTCTCGGCGTTTATAAGAACCTTCCAGCCCAGCAGGAAAACAGAGAAAACAAAAGCCAATGTGCCCGCTGCCGCAAACCAATCCTCCCGCACTGAAGCTGAGCAAATAGGAGAGTGGCGACTAGGCGGCGGAGCGGAGCTGAGAGCGGCGGCGGGACGAAGCAGGGGGCGGAACAAAGCCTCAGGGATCCCTCGGCTCCAGTCTGGAGACACAGCGCCCCCGTGCCCCGGGACCCCCGGGCAGGGAGGGATGCAGGTGTGTGGGTGCGAGTGCGTGCGCAGCGAGTCCTTCCCCCGCGCCCCCGAAACCCAGTGTGCAGTCTCCCCCACCGCTCCCCCCTCCCCATCCTTCCATCCATAAGCGGCTCTCACCGGAGCGAGGATCGAAGGTGACCACGAACACGGCCACCACCTGGTCCTCCTCTACGTCGCCTAGCTCCAGGCGCCCCGGCTGCAGCAGCACTTCGGGGGGAGCTGGCTCGTCGGGTTCCCGCCTTCGGGGCGCCTCCGCGGCCACTCGGCCGTCCCCACTGCCGCCCCGGACCCATCCTCCAGCTTGCAGCGCGGGGTCCTGCGGCACAGAGACCGCGGGGCCCTCGGCCCAGCGCAGCAGCGGCGCCGCGTCTCCCTGCTCCACCATGGCGAGGCGAGGCGGAGCCGGGGCGCGAGGGGCGGGGCAGGCTGCGGGCACTCCCCTCCGGGCCTGCCCGCCCTGCCGCTTTTTTGCGGTGCGGTGGTTCTCTGGGTGCCCGCTGGGCTTGGCCACACCTGCCCCTGCCCAGCGCACTTGCTTGGTCCCGGAGCTCTGGAAGGTGGCCCGCACGGGTTCAGCACACCGTGGCCTGGTCCGGGCTTCATCTCTGCATCTCTGTATGTAGGTGCTCTTGATCCATAGTGTAGGGTGCAGGACGAGCATCCCTTAGTCTGTCACCTGCTCATGGGTTGAAAAGCTTTCCCAACTATGATTCCACTGTGAATTTTCGAACGTCACCATTATGGAGTGGAGCACATATATTATATAATCCCGAGAGCTTGGTGAAAACTGCCTCCAAGTCAGGAAGTGAAGCAGAGGACATCCCAAGTGTTTCAAATACACACACAAATCAAGATCAAAAGGACTGTAAGGTTGCCCTTAGGCATTTTACTTTATTTATATAACAGGCTGGTCGAGATAGTGATCATTAATTTATTTCCTCGAGTATAAGCAGTTTGGAGATATTAAGCTGGAGGGCTGGGTGTGTGTGTGTGTGTGTGTGTGTGTGTGTGTGTGTGTGCATTCTACATTAAAATAAGCAGGGAAAGGTGAGTAGGAAAGCAGCCCTTAAGCCTGTGGCTTTGGTAAGTAAGATTGCCTATGAACTCCCTTTGAATATTTACAAATAAAAATTTGAATGTCTCAAC
Organism: Mus minutoides; assembly: GCA_902729485.2. Lineage (NCBI taxonomy): Eukaryota > Metazoa > Chordata > Mammalia > Rodentia > Muridae > Mus > Mus minutoides. The sequence continues at coordinate 9,389 of LR752409.1, read as the reverse complement.
TCTTGGGAGTCAAATCTATTGACTAACTCAGAGGTATGCCTAAGAAATAGCCATTAAAATTATGAGAAAAATATGATAGCAAGAGACAATTATTTTTAGATACAATTCGCCTCATGTTTCTGACAAGGACTTGGTAGTTTTTTGTGTTACCTGTTAACTCCAGGGACTTTGTGAAGCCCAGATCTCCCTGCTTTGATCCTGTTCCCAAGAGGATCATCAATGACTGCCTACCCGCAGCTGCTGCTAGTTCCAAATGTGTGACTCACACCTTAACAATAAAACGGTTTACCAAAAAGTAGGGATGGCTATCATCATCATTAGTTAGTTCACCCTAACCACCATCCCCTAAAGACATGTTAAGTGACTATCTCACTCAATTAATGGAGTAATTACTGAAATGGGAGTCTGGGGAATGTACAATCCAAGCCAGGGCTAGGGCACAATCCAGTTTAAATTCAAGGGCACATCTGCTTGACTTATGCACAAACTCTGAAGGCCAGACAACAAAGCCCACTACTACAGAAACTGAGGCATAGCCAAAGCTGAAATTGAGAAGTACAAGATTAGAGGAGCAGGGTGTGTATGGGGGGGTATAGGGAACTTTCGGGATAGCATTTGAAATGTAAATTAAGAAAAAATATATATATAAAAGATTCTATTTTTAGATACAAAACTCAGTTGGTAGATAATCCTTAACCACTTTCCAAAGTCACCAGTTTTAGGGCAAATGGGTTAGTTAGTTCTTTTCTTTTTTTTTTCTTCTCTTTCTTTCTTCCTTCCTTCCTTCCTTTCTCTCTCTCTCTCTCTTTTAAATAGTTGTGTTGTTTGTTTTTGGTGTTTTTCTTCTTGTTTTTGTTTTGTTTTGTTTGAGGCACTTTCTCTATGTAGCCCTGACTGTCCTGGGACTCTCTATATAGACTAGGCTAGCCTGGAACTCAGAGATCCTTCTGCCTCTGCCTCCCAAGTGCTGGGATTAAAGGTGTGAGCACCATCACCGTCCAGCTGGTATTTTTCCTTCTTGAGAAAAATACTTTCTTGGTCTTTTTTTGGCAATGTCTACCTCTCCCACCACCCCCTAATTTAATGCCCTACATATATTCCCATAAATCAACTTGTAATGTCCATACCAACCACCTCTCTGTACATAAAAGCAGTTTTCAAACTGACAGCCTTGTTCTGTCTTCAACATATTCTAGTTCATCAACCATGGAGCCTAATAATATATTCCTGGTGCTTTGCATAATATTGATCAACATGTATCTGTCAGCCCAGGAAGTGGAAGCAGAGACTTACACTCCGATGCTGCAGACCCCCTTGCCAGGCTTTATCTAGTATCGTGCCCATGGTAGGTGCTCAAAACTGTTTGTGAAGGTGATAACACCCTTTTAGCACACACACATTCACAATCTGAAAGAAGCCTTTATACCTGACCACCAGATTAACCTTTGTATCTACTGAATTGTCACATGATAGAGACATTGAGTCTGGCTGTTAGAACACTTCTGCTTGGGAACAAGTGTTTGAGAAGAGATGGGATAAAGGTCACTTATTTTCAAAGATACTCAGCTGGCAGAGTATTTTGAAATGTGTTCACTTAGAACACCATGTCTACATTTTAAATAAAATCTTTTAGTTTCCCAAGTACTAAATATATCTCCATCACATAAAATGCAGAATATTTTTAGTCTACCACGTCATCACATAGATGTTAAGTCTTAAATTGTCTTAGCTCATCAGTTCTAGAGCACAGATCGCAACTGAATATAAACATGCTGTGGTGTCTGACAGTTGTCACTGAGGTCTGGTTGTCACAGAAGAGATTCCTGGTTGCATTGTCAGCCGTGGGAAGGAACCACCAACCCAACCCACCAACCCAACCAGGACTAAGCTGAGTAAAAGCCGTCCTTGAAGTTCCCGGGAAGCTGCTGGTGCTGTGACTTCAAAGAGAAAGCCATTTTAATCAACAGTCTACAATCCAAAGTCTTAGCTGAGATTTTTGTCTTACCCACCACCCCTCTAGTGACAAATTCGAAACAAGAAATTTCCTTATCTAGCTCTCTCTGTAGAAGGCTGCTTTACTGCTTTATATGGGGCTATACCAGCATGGGAATTCAATGGCTTGTCTTAAACAGATATTTATTAGATAGTTTCTTTCTGTGTTTGTTTGTTTAGAGTATGCTCGATGTTAGATTTGTTTTCTTTTTGCCCTTATATCAGATCATGAACATTTTGGTATCCTGTTACGGAAAACTACATGAATTATTTTTGTGGCTAGTGTTATGTGAGAGTCGGATCATTTATATCACCATCTGTCATTGTTGGAAAGTAAAGCTCTTCCCCTTCTGTTGTGTCTTAAAGTTTTGCCCGAATTTCACTCTTACTGTAAAGTTCTGTAACCTTCAGCCCTGAGCACATAATGGGAGAGATATAAAAAAGACAGATGCGCCTCTTCTCTCAAACTCATAACCCAGCAGGAAAAGCAGACAATAAATAAAACATGAGATAAGGGAGGACAATCAGCCATTCTGGTTGCTGACTTGTGATAATTGCTGGACGTGGCCAACTGGGTTAAAGTGCATTCTTCTTTTTTTGTTAGGTTCTTGATGTATGTTTATGTTTTATGATTGAATTTCATTTTTTTCAAAATACATGCTAGAAATTTGTCTTTCCTCTTTAGACTATGCCTGTCCATTAAATGTCTTTATCTTACTCAGTCTTGCTACAATGTCATACTTACCATTTTCTCACTGACCTGCTAATACCTGTGTGCATTTATAGAATTATTCTTTTAATTCCTCTGAGTTGTAATCCACTTACAGCACAATGTTAAATTACTATGTTTGCTGATTATGCATTTTAGCTGTTGTATATTTTTACACGACAACCACACTAATGGGAGACTTTGGAAGGTCAGGGTATAAACTTATGGTTTAGAGAGAGCCCATTAGCTGCTGGATGCAGATACTGGGGGTCTTTAGGGGTGGACATTTGATTTCAGAGTCTTTCTCATTCATGTCTTTGCTGAGATGTGACAACAGCACAGGAGGGGGACATGAGGGGAGGCTTTAGACATGTGAGACAGCAGCCTCTTCAGTAGGCAGAGTGAGCTGCAATGAGATCAATGACAATCTGAAGTTCTAGAAGGAGGACTGTGGTATACTTGTAAATCCCAAGGCTGTAGATAGCATCTCCAGCAATGACACTCCAGGGAAGTGAATTCAGATCAAAGTGCAGGGGACTGAGCCTAGGGAACTCCACATTTTATAGAGGCTAGGACTGGAGAGAAGTCATTCCAGCACTTTATGGATCAGATTTTAAGATACATGTATTTATTTATACATTTGATTATAGGTAGTTTATTTTAAACATTACTTAAACATTATTTTAAATAATTTGATAAGTAGATATTAATGACAAAAGATTAATCAGTCTGGGAGAAAGCTTTTAAGCCTGAGGACCTGCACTTGATTCCTAGAATGTGCATTTAAGAAGCCAGGCATGGTGGCACGCCACCACAATCCCTGCTGCGTTGAACAGGCAGAGAGAGAGAAGCGGATTGTGCCACTGCTGTGGAGACCAGCAAGAGACCCTTGTCTCCAAAACAAACAAACAAAGGAAAAGAAAGTCAGATGATGCCTGACAGATACAATCAAGGTGTCCTCTGTCTTCTACAGGCATCCCCCCCCCAGCACATGTACCTGCACACACAAGAATACACACATACACATGAGCAAAGCAAGGGGCGTGTAGTAAGCAGTGATGTCTAGCTCCTACTCCCACTCTCTCTTTAAACAAAACTGCTTCCTAAAGCTTCTGAGTTCTCAGTTTCTGGTGGACCCACTGGGGGAGGTGTTTGTGTGTCTGGGTATATGCAAAGATGTATACAGCCATCGATAAAGTGAGGGAGGAGTACTCAGCTCTCGCCTCCGACTGCTAGCTGAGGTGTCAGTGACCTGGGAGAGCCATTACCTGCTGTAATTTTAGGGAAACTGAAAATGCTCACAGCTAAGGGAAATGACCAGGGGAGTGACTCCAAGGAATGATTTTAAAATATCTGCTTTGTGGAGTATGGGCAGCATAGGATGGATGCCTAAATCATTGTCAAAATAATTGTGCACCAGGAAGTTTTTTCCTGCTCCAGGAATGCTGTCTGTACCGTCTGCGGCTTGGAAAACATCATTCTTTCTACCTTAACAGTTATTTTAATGAACAGCTTTTCATTCTAGCCAAGGGGAAACTGTAGCAAGAGAAGCAATATTTCAGTGTCTGTTAAATACTAGTTACATTTCAGGAGATTTCAAAATGATGGATTAACCTAGAAATTTTGATTTTGGGCACTGAAGTATTCAGGGGTGAAATGGCATGAAATCATTGATTTGCTTTTACACACCCAAGCATCCCTCCCCTTCAAAAGAAACAAAAACAAAAATAAAAAACAAAAACCAAAAGAAACTGAAGATACAACGGTAACTAGATTATAAAACTGTTATAATAATTGGAATTAGGTTATAATGCAGTCAGACTATTCTGTCTTGTTTGATCATTTTCATTAAAAAAAAATTTAAATAGGAGTAGAGAGACAGGCTGTTCAGTGGTTAGAGCGTGTGTTGCTCTTGCAGAGGACCCAGGTTTGTCTCCCAGTTCCCATGTGGTGGCTTACGAGCATCTGTAACTGCAGTTCCATAAGATCTCATGCCCTCCTTTGACCTTCATGGGCACCACACATGTGAACATGTTACATATACATACATGAAGGCAGAGCACTCATGCATACAAAATAAAATAAATCTAAAAAAGAAAAATGTAAAAATACTATTATTAAGAAGTCAGACTTTCCAGTGGTTTCCAGTAAACCACTAGGTAGTCTCATTAAATATAGGATAATCTAACCTAACAATTTGGGTTTTCTTAGGTGAAAGGCTTAATTCAGTTATAAATAAAGTGGTAGAATTTGTGTTGAGGTATTTTTTACAATTCTCTCTCTTGACTGAGGGACCTCCAGCCCTATATGACCTATATGAGTGAAAGACTCAACTTCTCTCATCTTCCAGGCTGTAACTCTATACCTTTACAAAAGGAGGAGCCTGCCCTGGTGGTGAATGCAGGTGTCACACCTTACAAAATCAGTTTCTCCTGCCCGGCAGATCTTCCTGCTTCTGCCTTTCCCATCAGTGTTTCTAAGGCCCTGGAACCAGAGTGGATTCTCCTTACCACTTGGGAGTATGTTTACAAGAGACAACCGCCCCCTAAGCAAGAGGCTTAGGGATTTGAATGCAAGGCAAGGCCAGATTCCTTGCTACACATCTTACTTTTGTGATCTTTGGGTTCCTTCTGGGCAGCAACACAGTTTTGTTTTTGTTTTTATTTTGTCATTGTTTTATTTTGTTTTTCAAAGTGAAATATTTGACTATTTTAAACAGAACCAAGATATACTATTTCCCCAAATCTATCTAAAAACAATGGACAGAACATCTACTGTGTGTCAGGCATTAAGGGAAAGACCGCCTTTTGCTCCTACTGACAGATCCCATTAACAAATGACCCTGGTTATGGAGGGATATGTAAAATGGATGCACTGAAGCAGAGCTGGACTTCTCCAGAGCTCGAGGAGGCAAAGAATGGAGAGCAAAGTATAACTGCCCCCAGAAGTGCTGAAGGCCCCAGGCAGAGAGGCAAGACTCGAAACTCCAGGGTGCTCCTTGGGTCACCGGGAATCAGCAGCTGTTCAGTTCTCTTGCGTTTCTACCCCAGAATATCATGGAACTGACAGTGGTGGAGAAGAATGTAGAGTTGGATTCTAATAGAATTGCCATTGGCAAGACAAGATCTCAACACAGTCCCTCCCCAGGCAAACAGTGTAGCCATAAGTCACTTATATTTGTAATTGAGAAGTCTAACAGGGAGAGAGGAAAGGCAGGGCACAGTGGTAAGCAATGATCATCTGATTTACCTGGGAAGCACCCACCCAATCAGCGCTAGCTATGCCCCGCCTCCAGGTTCAGGATACACTTGGTGTTTTATGTCAGGCTCTATTCTCTTGGGAGCAAGGCCAACAACCAGCTGGCCTGGGGAAGAAGTGGCAAGCGATGTGACGTGAGGAAGGGAGAACTGACCTACTTGGAGGCTGTGGGAAAAGGATCAGATCACCTGGTTCACTGGCTTGTAACCAAGAACCTGCTCCTGGGCTCAGAATTTCAGCTGATGGTGACTTCTTTGCTGGTAACCTGTGCCTTCGTTTTCCTTGGATGATTTTTTTATGGCCACCCGTGGAATGCTGAGCCCCTGATAAAGGTGGGCACTGAGTTTTCACATTCGGAGAGGGCTATCCCACTGCCTGTTCAAGTACCTGGAACAGTGTGAGGGGGTGGAGGTGAGGAAGACAAAGGAAAGGTCATTAGCGGGCCACCTGCCAAAGCACTGCCTCAGGAGGAAGCCTTTAGCTAAGGGAGGATTTCTCACTCCTCGGTTTTCATTTAGGTTGCTCTCTCCATGAGTTCCTGCTAGAGACGGGAAGAAGTGGGAACGGTTGTGAAGGGACCAGTGGGGAGAGGGAGAATGGAAGAGGAAGGGGAAGCAGTTGTAAATCTAAGACTCAGTAAGCATTGCTAAATACTACTGGCTTGCTGCTGTTAGCTGAGAGATAGGTGTGGCATGACTGAGGACACATTGGTGCATATGCACCGCAGATGTGAAAGGGTAGAAAATAATTTCCTGCTGATAATGAACTTGCTCCCCAATTGGCTAATGGATACTTTTCGTAAATTAAAGGAAGCCAACCATCTTATTAGTGTTTCGCAGCGATTGGTCACTGGGAGACTCTGTGGGACATCAGGAGAGTTCTTACAGGGCCTGGATGTAATTGCTTGGAGAGTTGCTGGAATTTCCTTAATCAGAATGGAAATAAGAATATGCTGAAGCCTTAGAAGTGTGGTACTTAAGGGAAAAAATCCACAGCCCGTCTCACAGCTGTTGGTGGGTAGAGGGAAGGGAAAGCTGACGCTGTGCAACTGGTTGGGTTTGTTTTTTTCTTCTCCTTACCTCTGTAGAGTTACAGTGTTTCCCACTCCGAGACCGCCGTCTGCACTGAGATGGCTGACGCAGAGACTGACCAGGGACTGAACAAGAAATTAAACTTCTCCTTTTGTGAAGAAGATATTGAGAGTGAAGGGCAGATGACCGCACAAGACATTGGAGGGGCCCAGAGCCAAAAGCCTGGGAGGGAGGAAAGTGAGGAGTTGGAGGGCCCCATGCCTCCTGCCAGAGATGAACTTCATACTACTCCGAGCAGAGACAAGGAAAGTCCAGGTCCTGACCTTTGGACGTCAGTTTCAGGCCTTCCCAAATGCCCAGAGACACCAATATTATACAGCAAGAGCAAGCTGCCAGTCCCTACCAACTTCTCCACTCCCAAAGTGAGTAAACCCTGGGGAGGAGGGACCAGGTCTCTGGGATCTGTTCTCCGAAGGGTCAGCTGATGGGAGAAGAGGGTTTTGTCATTTACATATATGCAATGAACTTGCCTTAGAGACTAGATATATCCTCAGTTCCGTTTCTTAGTGGAAATGAAGGCTAGTTTAAAGTCACGATGAAACAGAATGAAGTGTCTACCTGTTTATTTCCCTCAACCAGTAACTATTTGGTATTGGCTGCACATATATCTTAGTTGAAAAGATCTTAAAGAATATTGGAACTTCAAGAGATGCAGAGGTCCAGACATCCTGTGTACTTTGCATACAAGAAAACCAATTCCCAAGAGACGAGCTGTCTGACCTCAGCCACTGTTAGGGAAAAGACCGAATACCTTATCTTTTTGATTCAGTCTACTTTCCTTTCCATTATGTTAGGAGGCTGCATTTCTGGGTAATTGTTTACTAATATTTTCTAATAGAGGAATGTTCATGTTCACCATCAGCACACACTCATGTCTGCTGTTGCTTTTGTCCCCAGCACAGAGTCCCCTCTGCTTTTGGCCAAGTGCAGTACTGGCACCTCTAATATACTTAAACAAAGCAGCACTTCTTTAAGAATTTAAAGTAGGGGGCTGGAGAGATGGCTCAGTGATTAAGAGCACTGACTGCTCTTCCAGAAGTCCTGAGTTCAAATCCCAGCAACCACATGGTGGCTCACAACCATCTGTAATAAGATCTGATGCCCTCTTCTGGTGTGTCTGAAGACAGCTACATGTACTTATATATAATAAATAGATAAATCTTTTTTTTAAAAGAATGTAAAGTGTCAGCGATTAAGCACTGGTTGCTTATAGTTCACATATTATTTTACTTACGCTGCACTGCATTGCTCGGTTAGTCAGGCCAAGGCTTGGGGATGACGCCTTGTAGCAGATTCAGATGCCATGGTGTATGGTTCCCTAGGGTGAATAGTAGCTTGACCCTCTGCCAGCTCAGCTTGAGGCGCTTAAGATCATTATAATATGTGTGATCCTGCCTGCAGACAGTCTCTGTCAGCGGGGCTCTGGAGTGCCTGCTGAGAGCCATAGTATGCCTGACAGGGCATACTAGGCTTCCTGTCTGAACTGTAGACAAAGAGGTTCTGGTGTCCATCAAAAGGTATTTCAGTGTTCTAATACCAACCAAATGATTATCCATCTCCTCCATCCTCTTTTCTCTTCTTCCTCCTCTTCCTCTTCTTCCCCTCCCCGTCTTGAGAATCCACCGTGGGTTATTAACACAGGACACAATCTCTGTTTCCAACCAGTTTACAGTTGATCAGGAGATGGGCAGGGTGGTATTTGAGAGTTCTCTGTGCAGACTGACTCAGTGGGATGATGAGGGAAGATGGAAAGGTGGGGAGCAAATGAGCAGCAAGGAGAGTGGGTGTAATGTTGATAGATGATGGAGAATGGGCTTTGAGTGGAAGTATGCAGGCAGGACATGTGATGTGCTTGCGTATGCATTTCACTCATAACATCATCCACAACATGCCCTGTGTTAGCAGACCCTCTGCTAGAAGACATCATTTAATTTCTTCAGCAAGTGCCCCCAATTAAAAGCAACCAAAGCAGTAATAAACGCTCAGATAATGCGATGTGGAAGAATAGCAGAGTATGGGGAACAGTAATTTGGGAATTAAATTTCACAACAGCAGGGAAGGTTTGTTAAAGGAAGTACTTGCTGAGAAAATACTTAAGTATGAACTGGAGTTAGTCAAGTATAGAAGGGAAGGAGACCCTCAAAGGACGAGATGTCCATTAAGGGAAGCTGTGTTATATTCAGTGGAGCAGAAGTCTCTGTAAAAGAGAGGCGGGGTAGGCAGGAAAGAACCTTCTAGTTTGAAAGTGTTGAATTAACCATTCAATGGTTTTGAGTAGGGATATTTTTAAAAAGTCAGGGTTTCATGTACAGAGTGGACTAGACCAGAAAAAAGTTTTG